>VZRV01006487.1:438412-518658 GCA_013398115.1 Falcunculus frontatus | reverse complement strand
GGGGGGGGGGGGTTGGAAATTAATGTGTTTTGCTAAAGATTTTAGGCTTTATAGAAACTGCTATAAATTTTCTGGTGTCCTTGCAGACAAACTGAATAAATCTCCCAATGATCTTTAGATGGTTTTTTTCTTTCCTTTTTTCTTTTTTCTTTCTTTCTCTCTTTCTTTCTTTCTCTCTTTCTTTCTTTCTCTCTTTCTTTCTTTCTCTCTTTCTTTCTTTCTCTCTTTCTTTCTTTCTCTCTTTCTTTCTTTCTCTCTTTCTTTCTTTCTCTCTTTCTTTCTTTCTCTCTTTCTTTCTTTCTCTCTTTCTTTCTTTCTCTCTTTCTTTCTTTCTCTCTTTCTTTCTTTCTCTCTTTCTTTCTTTCTCTCTTTCTTTCTTTCTTAAAAAAAGAGAACAAAACGAGCCATGAAAACAAACAGAAGCTGAAGGTAAGGACTAAATGGCACTTGTTAGCAGGAACATTGGGCTTTGTGTAATCTTGAATTTAATCCCTGAGGAGCTGCAGATCACTGTTGTATTTTATTTGTTTTATTGCACCTATTTTGTGCTGACAAGAGGATGCAGAGCTGTGTGGAGGTGGAAATTCTCTCTTTCCTGAACAAACTATTGCCCCTTTTCCCTGGAGTTCATTAATGCTGCAGTCAGGTTTTAGGTTTGGCGCCTTTTAGATGCAATATCCCAGGTTTTCTTTCTCTGCTCCAGAGCTTCATCTGGTGCTTCAGTATTAATCTAATTAATAGTTTTCAATAGAATCAGAACCCTGGAATGGTTTGGGTTGGGAGGGACCTTAAAACTCCTCTCATTCCCCTGCCCTGGCGTGGGCAGGGCCCCCTCCCACCAGCCCAGGTTGCTCCAGGAAAGGGGGCTGGGATCCCTCCATCCCATTTTTCCCAGCCCACAGCTTTGGCACAAGAGTTCACAAGAAGGTGTCCCAGGACGAATTGCGTGCCGTGAGCAATAAATGCCAGGCTGTTCCTGGCAGGACACCCCAGCACTGCCCCGCTCCTCTCCCCGAGAGCTCCCTCTCGCTTTCCAGCCTGGATCCATCCCCAGCTGGTGACGGCTCCTTCCAGCGCCAGCATTTCCTTCAGTCACCCCCTCTCCTGAGAGTTCACCCCTCACGTCAGGGGAAAATCAGACAGCTCCTTCCAGCCTCCCATTTCCCGGCTACACAGAGCGAGTCCTTCCCAGCCCCGCTCCAAGCCCCCATTCCCAGCACAGCAGCAGATTCCCACCCTTATCCCGCTGCTCCCCTGAACTCCCTCCACCCGCTCACACCGAGAGGGATTTATTCCTTGTCCAAACTTCCTTGCCTTTTTTTTTTGTGGCTGGGCATTGTGCACGTCTTTACCAAGCCCAATTTCTCTTCTTCCTGGTCCCCTCCGACAGAGCGGTCCCGTGGAATTCCAGGCGGGATTCTCCGCTCGGTGCGTGCGGTACAAGCGAATTTCCCCTGTTCCCGTGGCTCTGGGCTTTCCAGCCGATCTTCCCTGGGACAAAGCAGCCTGGTGCCCAGCAGGAGCAGGCAGCACACACAGGATGAGCTCTGGTGGCGGTGGCTCTGCCCCGAAGGGTCGCAGAAGAGCCCCAGGGCAGCCGCTGGAGCGGGGATGTGCCACGGGACAGAACCAAAGTGTGTCCGTGGTCTGCCGGGAATGCACAGAGAGGGGAGGAATCGGCCTCTGGAAGAAAACTTCTTTGCTAAAAATTGCAAAGTAGCTCCAGGAAGTCACCTGCCCTTGCTTTGTGCCTTCTCTGGGATGCAGAAAATGAGCATTTTTGGAGATTCCAAATGACCTCGGGTGAAGCGTGCACCTGTAAATGTCTCTTACTGGGGCACAGGCGAGCCAGCTGAACCTGCAGAATGTTGCACACACCAAAGCTGACACCCACTGCTTTGGAGAGAAAGAAAATTGCTGAGACAGAGCAAACGGAGAGCAGGGGATGCAGCATAGCTTGAGTAAAATCAAAATTCTGAACACAACAATATTTCTTTGCACAATTTTGCACAATTTGACTGTGCCCAGATAAAAATGGAGTGATTGTTGTTCACTTGTCAGCACCGTGACAAGTAAATGATAAGCGATAAATGCACCAATAAAAAAAAAGGGGGGAAATGCTAAGTGAGCTGTGTCTCAGCCCCCTTTCTGCCTCATCTCTTGGAGCTCTCACTGCAGCCTTGCCACTGTGGGTCTGACCCCAAAGGGGACCCCAAGCTGCACCACGGGGTCCCTACAAAAGGACAGAAGAATGGCAGAGCCCCAGCAGTTCCTCACTCGGGATTTTCTCGGGGCAGGTTGGGTGGGGAGAGCCAGGCTTGGCCCTTCCCAGAACCCAGCAGGGAACGCTCAGAGACCATCCCAGATAGTGGGAGAACCCCAGTGGAAAAGAACCCATTAAAACATGAGGTAGATTTTGAGGTTTCTGTATATTGTATTCTCTTCAGATTTCCAAAGCAAACAGGTACACGGCGACATTGATTCCAGTACAGGTTTAAGCACATGCAACACTGGTGTCCTATCTGTACATTGATTTCTAAGGCTGCCCAAGGACCTTTACATTGAAAGCATACAAGAACTCACACACACGTGCACGGATTCCTCCTGGCATCAGTCCTGAGGAAAAAAACAACTGGAATTTTACTGGAGATACCAAACTTCAGCACTGCAAGCGCATCTGGGAAATCCCCCCCGGCTGTTCTGAACTGCTTCCTAACCTCAAAACTCACTTTTTTTCACAATTTGGAGCTGAACAGGCTGTTGTTCATCAGGTTGTAGTGTCAGAAATGGTTCAAAACAGTCCAAGGTTTACAGTACTGGAGACAAAACCTATATTCCCATTAAAAACCATGCCGGATGCAGATGAAGTATCACATGGAGATGCTGACGTTCAAAACAGAAAACTGAGAAAACATAAGCACAGAGAGACCAGGAAACACATTAAAGACTTCTCATTCGTGTATAATTTGTGTAATTATACAGTCAGCCTTTCTGTGACTTAAATACTCAGGCCAACCTAAATAATAACAGTACAAAATTTTCTAAAACGGCTTCTCGTAGAAAGAATGACAGTTGTTGAAAGTAAATAAATAAATAAGTATTTTCAAAGGTCTGATATTGCTCTGAGACAGTGTCCATCAGGTTCCACTAGATGTCAGTGGCACAGAACCAGTTTGTGGCAGACTTAATGGCGTTAAGTCCACTTGGTTTATTTATTTATCATCGCTACCTCGTCTGTGAAACACAGCCCACGTCAGCTGTACCAACCACCCAGGATTTATGGCAGTGAACTGAACCCAAAATAACAGTCTCATCCCATTTCTGTTCCCCCTCTTGCTCGCTTGATTTGAACAGAAGACTTGAAATCAGGCTCACAATGCCAAAAATGTGGCGAGATAAAGTCAGAATCACTGCGGTTCCTCAGTTTTTCCTAAAGCAGTGACAAGGAGCTCACTCCAACCCCCAGCACTCTCTGTTTGTCAGGTACTGAACACCTTGAAGATAAAGCTTTTTATGTGAAATACAGTGTAGCTGATCCAGGTGGAAAATTATAAGGCACGTACAATTTTTTGTTTCTTTTTGTTGTTTTTTTTTTTTTAAAACACACATTCTGAAGCGTTGTTGCAATCGTGCTACTCTGGGTGGCCCAGCCAAGGACAGAGGGGATGAAAGTCCACGAAATGCAGGAAAATACAGGGAAAAAAAAGAAATAATACAGAAAAAAATACAGAAACCAAAGAATAAAGCAGAACACATTGATACAATGTACACAACGACAGCAATGATTAACTCTTCTCATTTCTTTGGCCAACAAGCAGTGACAATTGCAAAGCATTCTTTGTTTTGCACTGGAAATACCTGACTTCATTTGGATACACAGATGTTTAGCACTGGATTGCCACAATACCTGAAATAAGTAAATAAAAAAAAAACTCCAAACAGGCTGGTTCTCGTCTATGTGTTTAACAAAACAAAGCTGCCAAGTAATTGTTGTTGGGAAATCATGAGAGAAATTATAACAGGGGGCTACAAAGATGATGAGCTAGAACGACAGCTGAGAAGAGAGTTGTAGTTAAGGAACATATGAAACCAAATGGCAACAGTTCTAGGCATTTATTCCAATATCTTAGAAAATAAAAATAAAAAATACTCTTCATTGCATCACCATTTAAAGATAGAAAAACAAATCTTTAACTTAAGCCAAAGGAAGATGTGAATTGTTTCCTTGTTTTTTGTTTTGTTTTGGTTTGGTTTTTTTGTTTGTTTTTCCATTCGCAGCCTTGTTTATTCACAGTACAAACAGAGCTGGTACAGATTTTAAAGTCACAAGATGCACAAAGTCGGACAAGGAGCACTGTTCCCTTCTCCCCTCTGCAAAGCTGCTCTGCCCTAGAGAAACTCCAGCCCCCCGGTGAAACAAAACCCCCGAAGCCCCGTTTTTGAGTGCCTGGTGAAATGGCAGAGCAGCCCCGGAGCGGTGAGAGCAGCAGCAGCAGCAGCAGCACTAAAGCTCGGGGCGGGCATTCCCAGCACACGCTCAGCCAGCACAAAGAACATTCCACGGATTTTGGAATTCCACCTTAAGGCAAAAAAAAAAATCAGGTAATGCGGTTTTCTACCTCTCCCCTTCAAAGTTTCCTGCTTTTCCAGATTCCAAGCGTGACCCCTGAAATGCAGTAAATGAACGGAACATTCGGCATAAGGAATGCTTTAACCAAAAAAAAAAGAGAAGGAATAAACAGGAAATGCTTTTCCCAACAATAAATCAATAATTTTCCCTTAGTTCTATCTACATTTTGTTAAAGCATTTTATGCGTTTTCAATAACAAATTGCAACTTTTTTTTGGCAACTTTTTTTTTCTTTTTTAATAAAAATCCAGACAGTGTTCTCTGTTTGCAATCAGAACCACACCCTTAGTGCAATATTATATTTATTTCTTACAGTAATTTTGGTTGCCATACAAGAGTATTAAGGACTGGGGAAAAGTGCAAGTTACAGGAGCTTGATTTTTTTTTTTTTAATCAGTCGAAATAAGAGGAATTAAAGCACGAAAATTACAGCAACATAGATAACGTGAACACAAGTTGTTACACAAACTATAGCGAGAAACATATTAATATCTAGAAAAGAAAAGAAAAAACGTAATGGAAAAATTATCAATATTTGTGGCTCATACACATAATCATCGCCAGATCAACTGGGTAATGCCTTTTAAGAACTGAGAGGAAAAGAAAAAAAATAATCACTATTTTTTTATTAACTTAAGTACCACAAATAATTAACTTCTTTGTGATATGTAAATTCTGTAAATCAACAGTCACATCTAGTCATTTTATAATATATGAATTAAACTTAAAATGTTCTCAGACACCTAGGGCAAGGAGTCTGTGCAGTTATACACAATTTACATCTTGTAAGATTTTGGTATTGTATACACAAATATTACAGAAACTAGGCATGTAAATGCAATTTATTTAAATTACAGTATATAAACAAAAGTTGATCCTAAAACCCAGAATATCATAGATCTCTAACGACTTTGTTTTTCACTATCAGAGTAGCATGAAAGAAATGGGTCTTCTCTCCTCCCCCCTGGTGAAAATATTCGGAGGCCACGGCGTTATCTGTTACTATTGCTTTCTTTTTTTTGTTTCAAACCACCCTCAGAGCTGGAGACCGAACCCAACTTGGCAGAGGTGCATTCTGGTGGTCAAAGTAGGTCCCCTCAGGCCTCCTTACCTTTTGGCTTCGTAGGACACAACGTGAAAAACAAAACTATTCCCTCACAGCTCTTTAATCTGCTCTTTCCCACTCGTTTTGTACCTGCCCCTGGAGTACCTGAAGAGATGCACGAGCAGGAGCCACACCTGTGTGAGGAAGGGACGACTCTCACCTGGGATTTACGGGGTGTGTCAGCGCTCGCTCAGCGCAAGTTCAACCCACAGGGAGGTTGTGATCCAAAAAGCAGCTTGGAAAGTCAACTTCTACGTGTTTCTTTTACTACTGTATTTATTTCCTAACGTATTTCTGGCACGTGTTATAGAGGTAATAGCGACTGTACCCAAAGAAACAAAGAAAGGAAAAAAAAAAAAAAGAGAGCAAGCATGGCATCAGTGGTTTATTTACTGAATTCTGTCGTATCACCAAATGGAAGACAAACGATGGCTAAATTACCTTTTCTTTATTTAATTCTTTATTTTGTTCTCACTTCTTAAAGTGTGTGATGGCCTCAAGTTGCCTGCATCGACCTATCTGAGTGGAACTGCCCTTTTCTACACCTCCCGTGGAAAAACTCAGCACTCCCGGCCAGGAAAACGCCTCGGTGCTTCGCTTTTAGTACCAGGTTCCTTGGAACTCCCCAGATACAAACAGAGCGCAGTAACAGATGTTAAGTCAAAAGATTTGCTGTTCCATAAAGGGGGCAGGAGGCTTAAATAAGTTGATTTTTATGAGTTTCCAATGTGTTGGTAACTGTAACCACTTTTGAAGAAATATTCATCCTCCTCTGTAGAAGTTCTAGCAAAGATAGAAAATATAACACAGCTCTGCTGGTTCAGATGCATCCAAATGAGGTTGATTTTAAAAAGGTCAAGACTTTATAATTATTCCACAGAAAGAGTAGTAAACCACAAAAAGTTTTTTTTTCTGTTTTTTTTTTCTTTTTTGTTTGTTTTTTTTTGTTTGTTTTTAACTTCCTAGCACTGAAGTGGCACAAAGGCTGCCCAGTAGACCAGCCACTTATTTTCTTAAAATATTGTGCTTATAAACTATCTGTACAACTATTTAAACTTGCAGTAAAGAAAGATATTTAAAATGCTAAACTTTATGTACTCATACTAGGGCTGTTGCAGACCTAATTAGACACTTGTTTGTGAGCAAAAAATAATCACAATAATAAAAAAATTAGAGATAGGCTGGACCATATCAAGGACCATATCAAGGAAAGAAAGTTCAGGTACCTTGCAAAATGTAAGGGAACCTGAAAGTTTGGTAGGGAGGCCGTTTAGCCGTCCACACCCAATTTACCCACCTTGAACATCTTGAATAGTCTGTCCAGAAAGTCCTACAAAACTCACAGATATTCAGAGGTGTTAATTACAAGGGGGAGTTCAAACATGCAGAGAGAGACTTGTTAACTTGAAAGCTGAAATAATAGTAATAATAATTTTTTTCTATTTAAAAAAAGCCGTGTGAACCAGCCGTGGGTGTTTCTCCCCTGCTGACGGAAGCCTCCAGGAAAGCTCTCTCTGCCCTCGCTCCCAGCCCTGGATTCCAGCAGGGTGCTCCCACCTCTCGTGCCAAGGAATGGGCTGGGGGCCAGTGCCCGGCCCTCTGTCCTTGTCCAGAGCCAGTTCCTGCTAGCAGGGATAAAATGAGAGCCTGGATCCCTCCCCAGCCCTCCTGGCTCTCGGAACGTGCGCACCCTGAGACACTCGACAGCTCTTTCCATCTTGGCATCACCTCTCTGCCTCCTCTTAATGAGCTGAGGCATTTCCATTTCTAACAGGCTGAAATCCCTCTCTCACTTCAAATCCTGGCACCCTTCCCACTGACTTCAATGGGAACATTCATCTCTCCTCTCCTCTCCTTCCTTCTCGGCCTGCTGCTCCAAATACCCAAGCACTTACCACTCACTGAATTAAACAGCACCTCTCAGGGTTCAGCCTCTCTCAGTGTCTGACTGTCAAGTCCCAAAGCTGTGCCCATACACCAAAGCTTGTCCTGGCTTGTGGAGTTCCTATTTTGACTCGGCAGCAGCTGAGCTGGTTGAGAACTGGGGGTTCTCAGGTTCAAACCAGCTTCAGTCTGCTGCACCTCTAAGTGTGCGTCCCTCCTCGGGCTTCACTCAGCGTCTGCACCGTCCTAGAGGCCATGGCAACGGAGCGTGCACTGAACTTGTTCTGCCACCTTGGAAGAGTGCTAAATACAACTGCAGAAATAAAGAAATACCAGGTAAAACAGAGCAAGGGTACCTTTGGACTGACTCCAGCAGAACAACCAGCTTCACTGCCAACAGATCAGGGAGCTATGCCAGTAAAAAAAGAGGAATATGAACTCCTGTGCCTGCCTCAGTATCTCTGCTACTGAAAAAACTGGGTTTGAGTGGTAATGGAGCAACCCGTCCTCTTAAAATGAACCAAGGGCTGGGCAAGGAAGCCTGCTTGGAGACTGAATGTCAAGAAGAGAATAAAATAAAATGCAATTTTTTTTTTTCTTTCGATAAAAGAAGCCCTGAAATGTATGCAATTTTGAAAGAAAATCGCCTTGGCGACGGTCCTGGCCAAGGGGCAGTATCGAGAGATACCATTTTTGAAGTTAACAACTGTCTCTCTCTCACATCTCCCCACAGCTTTGAAATAAAATGGCCCCACTTCTTTAGCATCTTTAGGTTTGTGTTTGGGCATGTAGCAGACAGTCTGCATCACCTGAGTACCAGGAATTCATCTGTTTTCCCCCTCCCCCCCAATTTTGCTGGCACTCGCAGACAGGCAGACAAGGCATTTGGGGTATGTCAGTACCAGCCCATCTCTAGTTATCAACAGAAGTTTGTGAGGCAAAATAGCTATTCTTATCTGTCCAGCAGCTGCTTCAAAGCTCTTTCTATGTTCATTCTGTGCCCAACTCTAGTCACTCCAAGGTCTATCAGATCTTCCTTCTGTAGATTTGGTAAATGTGTGCCATCTATTTCATTGTCCATAAATGTTTCTTTATGTTCACCTAAGTTTAGACTTTCCAACCAATCTGCCACATCTGGTTTAGTCCACAGGTGGACAGGCTTAGTTGTAAAAGGCTTATTTGAGATTGGCTGTTGTAATATTGAGGGAGAAGGAGACCTGCTGCGCCCTGTGGTCAAGCCAAATAAGTCCCCAGAAGGGGGCTGGCTGGGTAGGCTAAATACATCGGACAGAGTTGGAGAAGGAGATGAGGCTGAAGCAGAAGCAGTCAGAGGAGCAGGCATGATGTCTTTATTGATCTCTGTTGGTGAAACCACAGGGCTGGGAGCGTGCCTTGCTCCTGAGGTCCTGCTGTCATAGTCTGGGGACCTGCTCTGCAGTGTGATCGGCTGGCTGGCTCCGGGTCGGACAGTGAAAGTGATTGTTGTACTTCGTGTACCTGAGACAGTACTCATGACTTCCGTGCTCCTGCAATGGCAAACAGACAGGCACAGTTAGAGCTGCTGGCCACCAGCACGGCCCCGGCAGCACGTGGCAATTACGGCATGGGAATGCTCGGGTAGGTTCACACCTTAACTCAAAGTACAAAAATGGTACCATAAACTCTTTCCCAGAAAACCACCACCAATGGTAAGCCACAGCTAAAGACAAAACTGTTGCTCATGAGCAGTTCAGGAAAAAAAACACCTTCTAGAGCACGTTCTTTCCCTTTTTAACTCCTGTTCCCAAATTAACTCCTGGTTAAATGAGAAACACTGAGTGGAACAAGCACACGAGCACTTTGTGCTCCCCACGAAGCACGACCAGGAGTTGATCTTCCCTTTGCCACGTGGAGGGTTGGAATCCTTCAGTTCTGGCTTCACACAAAGCATAGTCAATAACAGCATTTGTGGAAAGTTTCAGGAGCAGTGGATTTTGGATCTTTGGGCTTCACTCAGTGAATTTTGCAGAATGCTTGCAGTCCTGTTTGTTTACTGAACAAGCTGCTCTTATTTCCCTTTCTATCCATGCTTTAAACATAAAAGAGTCCTTCTAAGGTGCCTAAAACATCTTAGTGTCCATTTCCTTCCACAGAGAAATTATACTCTGGCAGTTTCACTACAAAATGAAGGAGACCAAATCCTTGTTCCCGGCCATGACTGGAGGTGATGTAGTTGGGATCAAGTTTTGCCTAAAGCAGATGAGTTTCAGATGACGAACGAAGCAGGCTGAACCTCGCTGAGAGGCTCGCTCTGATGCCCAGCCTGACAGGGTGGGTGAAGGAGCACGACCCTCTGCTTCTGCCTACTGGCTACAGAAGCAAATTTAGGAGGTTTGGGTCTGTTCATGTCATCAAAGGCTTGACCCCACAGCCCTTATTCCCATGGGAAGAGCCTGCCAGTGAGCGCATGCACTTCAGGGCGCTCCACAGAGCCCTCGGGTGCCTGAGCTCCAGCGTTCTGCATTTCAGATATATCCTGCCAACTGGGAAAACATCCAGACAACTGATTTACAGCACTTCCAGACCCATGGAAGGGTTTATTTATCCTGGAAGCAATGCCATGGACTCCAGAGGATGATGTGGCTGATGCTGGGCTGAGATTTCCAGCGCAGACCCTGACAGAAGCCCTCTGTTTCTGAGTGCCACACTGTCCCCACACCAGGCCTGTCCTGCCTGGGCAGAACTGAGGATGGTTTGGGTGCATGATGTCAGATGGAAATGCTCCCATTAATCCAGCAGATTCACTGCTGTGCAGAAAAGATCTTAAGGAGCTGAAGGAGAAGCAGGGAAATGGCACCATGGGGCAGTGCTAACAAACAGGTTATTCATCCCTTTCTCCCCCACTGCAGCCCTGAGCTGGAGAAAGTGATTCCCTGGCTGGCTGCTGGCTGTGGAGAGCCCTGAGAGTGCTCCCTGCACCACCCCTGGGGCTTTGGTACTTCGTGACCAGCCCAGAGCCCAGGAAGTGCAGCTCTGCCACTCCGAGTTCCTGCTCCCGTATCTCAGCAGGTCCCATTCAAACAAAGCTCCCTGTCTGAGAGGAGCACCGAGAATAACTTTTTGGAGAACACACATCTTATTCACACCAACATTCCCACTGATTTCCCACAGGCTGCTCCATGTATTTCAATGGGAACAGGGGGATCTTTCTGGAAGATTGGTACTTCACTTAAAACCCAGTAGGAACAGTGCTTCCAGCACTTATGGCTTTGTAATTTAACAAAGAAAGGAAACACTTGGCAAGGTTCTGAGTGTTTCCTGTGATGGTTTTGGAGTCTAATGGCTCTCATTGTCTTCCAGGGCTGGAGCTAAGCATTCTTAAAAATAAAAAGTCTATGGCAAGAGACTATTAAATTCTGCTAACCAAGGGGAGCAAGTTATTTCCACCTCCTTTACCTCAGCATTAGGAGTCTCACACTCATTACTAAGGCATGATATAATTTAAAACCAACAAAAAGCCTGCTTTGAAAAAGGTTGGGGTAGCGCTGTCCTAGTGATGGCAAGAATGAGCTTTGTATAAATAGGGAAATGAATCCCCGATCTTTACCTGCCATCACCCTTCTACTTAACTTTCCTGTCTTGCAAATACTAGAAATTAGGCTTTTGTGTTCACACTCATTGTGGCAAGATCAAATGGATGATGAAAATCCACCCTCTTTTATTCCAGGTGATGAAAGATAATTTCTACTGCTTGACTGACAGCTGCAGGATCAGTGCTTTGCAACTCACTTTTAATGCCGCTCCTCTAGACTGCTCCTCTCGAAGACTCCCTGCCCAGCCTTGTTCAGGTAATTACTGTCACTCTTCCTTTAAATAAAGGATGTTAAACGAGTGAAACAAACCCCCCAAGAGCAAACTCTCTGCTCTCAGATGAAGTATTCCTTGGCTAGTGCTCCCCAACCTTGCCAGCCCCACGGGCAGGAATACCCAGGGTGAGCAAAGGATCCCAGGCATCCTGGTCCTTTGCTTCCTCTCAGCCTGGATCAAAGCGTTGGCTTCACACGGCTGCAAGCAGCAGCAGGAGGTCTGAGAGCATCTTGCTTTTTCTAAGCCAGAGGTTCAGGACTGCTGACTATTAAAACAAAACCCTGGGACAGTGATAAGATTTTGTTTTAATTGTAGCCAATTGCAGAGGTTGCAACACCAGCTCAGTTCACAGCCATGTGAGTGCTCAGGCCTCACGGAGCGGGCACAGCCCTGGTGAAGCTCAGGGAAGTCTGCTGAAGCACTTCCAGGCTTTCAGTTCCACGCCTTTCTCTCCAAGATTATTTTCCCATGTTCTTTCCCCTTTTTTCCACCTGCCATATCAACTCCATTCTTTCACGCTGCACTGCAATTGTAATCCAAGGGAAAAAACCAAGGATATTTATGTAACTCCTGTGCATCCTTAATTATAATTTACGACCTCTCCCACACGATCTGGGGTGCATACACAGCCTTGAAACCATCATCTGTCTTGCATTTTACGGTTGATTGGTACCCTGGTCAATAAGGAGGAAGCACATTCCAGCTGGAGAGCAGGCACAGTTTGTTGTGTTACGGAGTTTCCAGATTTTTAATCAGAGCCATTTCTTATGCCTTATTTGATCATCTGTTATCCTAAACATGTTAAATCCATATTAAACCTGCCAAACCCAAAATTTCATTTTAAAAAAGGTGAAAAGTCCGATAATTATTTTAAATAAAATTTGCTCTATTAGAATCAGCATATGGTGGTAATTTATAAACATTTGCTGCTGTGAGCCTGCACTGATTGCAATGCCCATTATGTTGCCTCATATTAAAATCAAAATATACAACCTATATGTCACAACCATGTGGCCTCCAAGTATAAAAGCCATCAGCACAGCTTGTAGGCAAGAAATTCTTTTAAATTTCAAATTATATTTGCAAGAGTCAAATTTACTGTTAACTTAATATCGGAAGAAAGTCAGTGCAGCAGCTCCCACGGAAAAATAAAAAACCCACATTATTCTCAGCTCATGGGAGCTGGTTTATCCTGGAACTTTCCAGAACACTTGCTGGTTCTGACACAGCTTTTCCATTGTATCAAAGGAAAACATCTTAAAAACCAAGAGGAGCAACAAGTGGAGTCCCTGTATAGGGGTACCACAAGAAACTAAATTCTTACGGATCTTGGAGGCCACACAACGCCCGAACTTTGCCTTCCCCTCTTAATATTTTTACTTTCTTCTTGGGCTGTCAGAGGAAAATTGCATGGAAGGAAAGTAAGACAAGAATTGTCTGTTTTGGGGGCAGATGAAGAACAAGGGCTGATGTGATGACTGGCAGGATCCAGAGCTCCTCACAACGATGTTATTTTGGGGAGAAGAATTGAGAGATGCTCTGTGTCTGCTGCCAGCGAGGAACAATCGTGAAGGTCTGTGGGAGTCTGTCTCTTCAGGAGCAGGAGTTTCCACATGAAATGTCTGGAAAGCAGCGGGAAGGGGACGGTGCTGGGCCAGGAGGGAGCCTCAGCCCTCTGTGCTTGGATAACTGCAGGGAAAAGGGAAGCTGGAAGGAGAATGGGGGGCATCTTACAGTTTTCAAGGACAAAAGACGGCCACAAGGGCTGATTTGCCTTTACTTTTAGCCTCATATGGGTGTGCAAAAATGTACTAATAATGGCTCCCCACCCCTCCACCTCCCAAAATCTGGCAGAATCTGGCCACGTCTGAAAAGTCCTGCCCCTTGTTTAGGCACTCAGACACATTCAGGAATCTGGTGCTCATGTTACCAACACATTTTCTGAGTACTCCTCTGATGAATGTGGCTTTTATTTCACCTTGAGATGACATCCTAGGTCCCATTTTAGGATGGCTACCATTTCTGGATTAGGATGACCTAATCCACACTGCACTGTGGGAAACACATTCACCACCAAAATCACTGAAATGCAATAACAATGAGTGAGCATTAAAAAGCAGCAGAATGTACAACATAGAATAGTCCATGCTTTACGGTTGGCACTTACTTCACGGCACTTCAGCATGACCCTCCTCTGACAACAGCAGTCATGACAGCAAATAAAAATGACAAAATGGAATGACTGAAACACTGCAGAAATCACTGAGAAAGCAAGCAGTCCTGTGAAATCGGCTGGCAAACAGTTAACGACGTGAAATGAGCCTAATGGGAGAGCAGCAAGGGAAAAATCAAGGCACTTATTTCATCCTCTGCCAAACCCAGACACCCTTTATGATAAACCAAATGTAGGACCAGTCCCTATACAGGACTCACTACTAAGTTCAGTTCTGCCTTACCTGTTTGTGGGGGAAAAAAAGGGAACTTTTTCAGATACTCATGAAAAAAACAATCCAGAGATGGCCAAAACCACAGGCCAGTTTCACTTTTAAAACTTGTTATTCCAGCACAGTGCAGCTTATTCTTCCTAGAGGCCTCGACTCCGCCTGGTTATGCATCCTCCACAACTCCCACATTTACCACGAGCACTTCCCACCACCAGCAGTGATGCCACTGTGCCCCAGAGGCCACGGGACTGTGCAAACACAGCTGGACAGACACAGAAACCGAAAGTGTTTCTCCCTCTGGCAAAGCTATGGATCACTTTGGCGCGGTGCTGGTGGAGAGCAGCAGAAGCTGCTGTTCATTATTCCTTATCAGTGCTCCGGAGGCACGGAGGGAGGATGCTGTGCTCCCTGGGGGCTGTGCTGTGTGTCCCTGGCAGCCACTGGGTTTATCCTGCCTCAGCCACGCTGACTTTGTCCCCTGGATCTCACGGGCTGGCACCTGATGGTCACGTTGCTACGCGACTGCGGGGTCACAGGCAGAGCAAACGCTCCTCCCCTCTCCCGGCAAGAGCCCTGCTCTGCTCTTCTCCCAGTCCTTTCATCAGCTCCCTACAAAAGCCAGGGGCCTCTCAAGTGGATTTATAGCCCTGCTGTATTTATGGTGTTGTGGTTGACACGTCCTGTCCTCCTTGCCCGCAGGAGGTCATGGATAAACCAGATTAAAACCTCTGTCACCACAACCGATGGCTGTAATTTCTCAAAGTAACTGCTGGCCAAAATTGGGAGTGAGATCTGGAGCTCTCTTCCTGAACCTTCTGATCAAACACTTTAATTACACTTTAATTAGTACAAAGTAAGCAAGCGCATCCTCTCACTTCTTCCTCCTTTTCCTTCTCCTACCGGGCTCCTTTTCCTTATCCCACGGGCTGGTCACTGCCGCTGAGGAGCAGATGGTTTCCAGCCAAGCGTTTCCATGCTCTATTTAAAAATCTTGAAGCTCAGTGTCTCCATAAGAACCACAGGAAAACTATAAATACACTGTGGAAAATGATTGCTAAACCAAGGTGCAGAGAATAAAAGCAAGTTTAGGGTGGATTTAATGGAATAATTGAGAAATGCTGTTCAGGAGCGTAGAACAATCTCTTCCTAATCCTCATTTATCAAAAACACACATAGAAGGTATTTTTATGGGTTTCTGCAGCCAGCCATTACCCAACTATCTGTAGCTTAATTCACCCCTGTGCCACCCTAACAGGGCAATTGCCTCAAGTGAACCCCAGTTTTACATCTACTGGCTGTGCAAAGAGAGTTCCTAGTGGGATTTAGGATTCCAATCTGGTCTGTAATTTCATGTATGGCCCCAGAAGTAGATACATATTTTTAATTTCATCAGGCTGCCTGTGCTGCGAACACCGCCCAAGCGAGCCTGTGAACGCTGCTCCTATTTATAACACTTCCCAATCCCTCTCCTTGGCTGAAGGATAGGAACAGGCTCATTTATTATCACTGCTCTGCTGGCAGAGCTAACGAGTTGTTCTTTAATTTAGCAGAATCCCTGCTTTTTGTAGAGCCAAAATTCCTTGGTCCCTTTCTAATGCTACCTCACAGGGGAAGGGCTGCAAGCTCTACAATTGGTTGTCTTAGGCTTTAGAGGATTAGGTGGAAAAAAAATACCAAGAAACTCCAGGAATTTTACATTTGAAATTTAAACATTAGCTCTTACACTCGAAATTTTCACAAGATGGTATTCCTTGGTCATAATATTTGACAGCTTTGTAAAAAATTCTGTCGGTCATGCAGTCGGGCTAGAAAGGCTGTAATTTATTTAACTTTGAGAGAGATAAAGCGGGAGTAAAAGCCGTGAAAAAAAACCACGGGGCTTCTGAATCCACAAGTGAATGTCTCCATTCCCATCTCTCTGCCTTACCCTCCTTGAGATGAAAAGACACTGCCTGCAACACCTTTTCAAACACACTTCCAGCGTCTGTAGATTGCTGGCTCTCTTCTGCTGTCTCCGGATCATTATTTGCTTAAAAAAGAAATCCTTAGCAACCTTTCCCGGTAGTTTTAGCAGCTTCAATTCAGCTCATAATTAAGAAGTAATCACATCAGTTTGGAAAACGGCAGGAAACAAAACCCAGCCCTTTTGCCTCCTGTTCCCACTGGGAATTCTGTGGAGGTGTCATTTTCTCCCACAGTCAAACGGCAGCCAAGAGTTTCGCTGCTCTTTGCCACTGCCAACTTATCCCATTTATTCCCTCAGAGCTCTTTTGGCACTGGTACATCCCAGGATCCTCTCTCCAGTTTGCAAAGATGAGTGTTTGGGTTTATTTTTCAGGGAAGAAGCAGGATTTCAGCCCCACTGAAATAATGCTTTGGGTGTTTTTTTTTTCCTCCCAAATTTGGCCTCTGTATTCCATAAGGAAGATTTAGTAATTTGCCAAAGCTGAGTTAGAAAAATTAAAAAACCTCAAGGACAGAAAAGCAACATAAATTTTTAACACTAAGCCAGATCTTCCTCTAAAAAGGTAACATATGGGGCTACTTTTGCTTACATGACAGTTTGCTTTTCTCCAGTGAAGTGCTATAGTTTTTCAATTTCCCCCCACCCATTTCATACCTTTTTAAATGTATTTTCACTAAAAAATTATTTCTATGTACTTACATTTTCATTTTCCTCTCAGTAATGAGAGTACTTTGACATATTTACAGTACATTGTAGTTGGTGGCCTCAGTTATTTTCTAATAAAATCAGGATGCTAAAGATCTCCACTGTAACCTGGAAATCCCTTTCAGTTTAAAAATAAAAGCCGATAAATAATATTATACACATAAAGCTACAGACATCATGTTCATGGGGCTTAACAAGAAACATGATCAACATCTAGCAAAAATAATGGGGTTTTTTTTTCCATGTATGAAGGCTTTTCCTGTAGAGCCAACTCAAATTCTGCTCCATTTAGTCAAGTGTCACTGAGAGGAATTCCAGAATTCCTGTGTTTTATTCCCATTTCTCAATTCTAAAAATTGAATTCCCTCCCTGTCACCAGATTGATGGCTTCCATCTTGCAGGAAATAATATCTAACTGTGTGATGCTGAGCCTGTGGATCACACTGTTTTCTGAATGAGCAATCTTTGCAACCAGCAGAGACACCCTTCCCTTAAAAACAAACCATCTTCGTGCCTGCAAAGTACAGCAGCTTTCCAAAGGCTGAGCTATTTATTAATCACCAGAATAATTCTATTAAAGTTTATTTAAGTGCCATCTTGGGTTTTTTTGAAAAACAAAGCCAGCACGGCATTTTTGCAAAAAGAAATACCTCAGTCTCCTAATAAAACTAAGAAAATTACCTTTCTTAATAACTGTGGATCTCATGATATTATGTCCACATTCCAGACAGATGTGATTTAGTAATAACATGGACAGTGCAAAGTGATTTTAATGAGCAATTCTCTGAAATACTTTATGATGAAGTAGATTAGGAGAGGTCTCAGGGTGAATCAAATGACACCACACAGTGAATGCGAAGCAACCCTTGGCAAAAACATTTTTCGCCCATTTGAAGCCAAAATACCTCATGGGACTGAAGAAAAATTAAATTATCACCACATTTTAAAAGGAAAAAAAAAAACTAAAGAGGAAAAAAACTTAAGGAGGAAAAAAAAAGAGAAATCTAAGAAATTCACATCAAAACAACTGAAAGGTTTGTGCAAACTGCCTTTGAAGACTGAGAAAGCTCCTGTCCTATCACGTAGGCAACACAAATGTTGACAGCATACGAAATTCTTGTTTGACACAGACTATTCGTTAAGCAAATACAGAGTACACTCTTCTTTAATCTATGTGATTTACAGGAGAAGTTAGCAAAGCGATGGCAAAAAACCAAAAAAAAGATCAGGCCTTTTTACAAAACGATTTGGTTAATTACTTTTACCTTGTACTGAGATTAGCAGTTTTCGTTCCAGTCGGCGACTCCAATCCCTCCCCTGGCTTTGAGGATTTCTCTCTGTTCATTTGCTGGAGTATTGAGTTCAATTCACTAATGACATTAGCCTTGGGGCCTGAGAGAATCGGGCTTTTCACCTCCGGCACGTCCCCCCATAGCTTGGATGTCCTTTGGGGGACAACTTTCGCCAGGTTGGGCGGGGCACTGATGGGAGGCGGGGGCGGAGCGGGAGGAGGGATCACAAAGCTGTCTACAGTTTCCTCGATCAGCGCATCCTTGTAAAGTGCATTGCTTTTGTTGATTATGGGCTTCATTTTTGGCTTAGGAGGTACTGGGGGTTTGTCCACCAGAAATGTTTGCCCATCTGCATAGACTGTACAAGTATCCACGTTCTCCCCCCCTTCCGAGGATAAGGTAGAGATGCTGGACACCGTTGAGATAGTGCTGGTTGTCTCTAGGTGATGGTCACTGCTGCTCCGACTGTCGACCTCCTCGATCCCAGAGTCGGTGACGTTGTCGAAGCTGTCGGGGGGTGGCAGGAAGGAGGCAGGCAAACAGTTTGAGAGACCCGCTTGCTTTTTGCCATCCAAGGAGTTTGCTGGCTGGCTGGGCGAAGGGGTGCCATTCTTCCTCTGCGCCATCAGGTCCGTCAGCGCTGAGCCAGGCACCGCGCGGTCGTCGGGGATGTCGAAGCTGTTGGCGAACTCCAAGGGAGGGGGCAGCGGCTCGGTGAACAGGAACTCCTCGTCGATGTCCACCGAGGCCAGGGGAGGTGGGGGGATGCGGAAGGGCAGGATGACGGGGTCGTCCACGGAGCTGGCGGCCACGATGGTTTTGCAGGGAGAAGCCGGGGGCTCGGGCGCGGCAGGGACGCTCAGCTCGCTCTCCGCTTCCTCGCTGCCCTCCGGCCTCTCCAGCGGGGAGTTTTCAGGGCTCGGCTCCATCTCAGCTCCCTTTTCCTCCTCATCCTCGGGCGTATCATCTGACTTTGCCGTGTCCACGGTGTGCACCATCAGCAGGCCAGCCGACTTTTGCTGCGAGGTATCCATGATGTTTATCAACATGTTCTTCTTCTCCTCAGCTTTCTTTTCTTTCCCTGCATCCATCTCGTACTTGTTCTCAGTCTCCTGCCGTCTCAACAGGCCACGGGTATTTTGCCTGGTGACAGTGGCAGTAACAGGAAAAGTCGTTTCCATGTTGGGTCTCAGCTTGGTGTCGATGTAAAGCGGTTTGTTAAGGTCGGTTTTGACAGCGTCCCCTTTGCCTGGAATCTGCTGTGTCTGCTCTTTCATGGCTCTATCCCTGGCAGAGAGTGCGAGGGCAAGTGGCGAGTTTGGATCCAACAGCTTCCCTGTGACCGGGTGGACGTAGCTATCCGAGCTGGGAGCACTCGTGGGCTTGGCTGGCACCGTACTGTTGTCAGTACCTTTCGTTTTGGATGGAGCGTTCAATGTCCTTGAGTCGCTCTGGTTGCTGGGCTCGTTGCTGTTGAAAAGGTTTTCGGGCTCTCTGGGGGCGGGGATCGGAGATGGTGACATGAGCTGTCTGAAACCATCCTCGCTGCTAAACATTGCTTCCTCGGTGAACTTGGACTGCCTCATCCGCGGCGTTGGTGGCGTTAATCCAACGTCCTCATCTCCCAAGTCTGTGGAGAGGAAGGCGGGGGAATTGCGCCTCGCTTCCAGCCTCTTTTCCCTGTCCCTCACGGCCCCAGCGATGGCTGCTGCGAACGGACTGCTGACTCCCAAGCTGTCGTCGGGCCGGAGCTGGCTGGGCTGCTCCGAAGACTGAGGATCAATCTCCATGCTGCTCCCTTGGCTGCTTTTCCCGCTGCTGCTGGTGGATGGCTCTTTGACGATGATGGTTGGAATTGGAATAGAGCAGGTCTTTTCCGGACTGTCCTCCACGTTGGATTGTTTCACCAGCATCCCCTTCCGCCTGGCTGGCTTGGCTGGCACATAAACTGCTTTGCTGGCGATCTTGCCGACCTCGGAATAGGGGTTTTCTGGCATCTGGCCCCTCTTGCTCCTGAAATTCGCCTGAGCTGCGGCACTCCGGTTGTACAGGTCTTCCGAGTCCAGGGAGTATCGGTCCAGCTCCCGCCTGTAATAGATCCCTTTGTCCCTTATCATCGTCCCCACGCTCTCAGGCCTAACCAAAGAGATTTTTGCACCTGAATTCTGGTTAAATGGAGGTTTGATCGTTCCGTAGCTCCGGGACGTCAGGGATTTGGGGGAGTTGTACAGAGAGGGAGAAGGTGGCGGTGGTGAGGGAGGTAAGGACTGTGGTGGAGGTGGGATATCTTCAGAGGTGTCAGGCATTGAAAGACTCCTGGTAAACTTCAGCATAGGAGGGGCCAGAAACTGCCGCTCTTCCTCCGTTATTCCTGAAAAATCAGAGTGCATTTAAAACACTGCCACATCCACCGGGATCCCTCACACTATTTCTCCATCCACCCCAAAATTCCAGGGTGCATTTCCTGCGGCACAAGGAGTTTGAAAAATTCCAAAAGAGGCCTTTAGGTTGATTCCCACCATAATCACTCTTTCCTGTTGGACATCCCAGGTGCCAGGACTGAAAAGGATGCTACGGAATTTTAATTCAACTGATGTAGAGGCAAATGTTTGGGGTTTAGGTATCATGGCTGTAGAAAAGCACATTTTCTTTGAAAAGTATTGAACAGGGAGGAGATTCTGTGCAGAAAAGTCACTTCTGCCTTGCTCTAACACTCTACAAATGCACATAATAAAGCAACTTGGAAACCTAATGAATTTTTAAGATACAACTGAAATCTAGCAAAGGGACTAGTGAAGATCCCATTGGGGAAAAAAACCCCATAATGTTGCATTTCGAAAGATGACATTATATCATTACAAATATGGCTTTTAACATAAATAAACTGGGTAATACTGGGATAGTTTGGATGCTAATTTTACATCAGCATAATGCATTTCTAAAATTGATAAAAGTCACAGCTAAGATTACCAACAAGAACAAAGAAAGCCCAAATTTGGTCTGCTCTTTGTTTCTTTGTTGTAAAATCATCTATTGCCATCATTTGAAATGAAAAAAAAGGTGAATTTTTGTCCATTTGATCAACAGGATTTCTCTATAAACTACACAGCATTACAATGCTTTCACCTCAGTAACAAGGAAAAAAGGGTAACATTTTGCCCTAATGTTTTGCAAAAGGCTTGCACTGATCTTTTCTTTTCTTCCTTGTTAGAGGGAGCATTCTAAAGAAAATAATCAAATTATAATTCCATACTTGCCAAGCAGAATGTGGAAATTACATCACCTTACACACAAACTTCTTTCCTCATGAGCTGTGTATAAAGATTAAACAGTCACTCCCTGGGGTAAAGATGTCGGAGAAACACACTTTAGGAAGGAAGCAAAGTTACTAAAAGAATGTTATTAATGAACAAAACCATGCAAGGAGAGGCATTTTACCTATGGATTTTTGTCTTCTCATTGTACCCCGAGGTATACCCAGAAAAGGACCTTGAGGGCTCCCTGGGACAGTGGGCGTCATCACAGCAATACCCTGTCTCTCATACATGGACTACAAAAGAGCAAACAGAAACCCCAACAGCATTAAAGCACAAAAGTCTCCCCCACATAGAAATAATGCCTCATCCATTACCCCTTTCACTGAGAATTCTTAGGGAAAATAGTAAATCTGGGGTTATTTCTGGGGAGGAGAGGGAGAGAAAGGGAAGGCTGGGCTTTGTTTAGATGGTCATAAAAGGACAGCATCTGTAAGTGGAGATTGTCGATATTATTTACAAGGCAACGGGTTAAGGTGGGTAATGGAAAAAATATGTCCAAAACTCAGTAAAATCTATTTTTTTTTTTTTTACATGCAAAGTTTTTTAAGATCATATTCTGCACTTGAATGATACAATTTCAGAGTTCTGGGGTTTAATTTTTAACAGATGTTATAGTATTAACACCAATTCTTCCCTTACAAAGCATTGTGTATTATTTACTCAAGGAATTAGATACATTAGTAGGAATAAAGCAGTGCTTCATGGCTCCCACTCACATTCATATCTGTAGCTGAGGGAAAACATCTACTAGAAGGCCGCTGTTTTATAGTTGCCACTCTTGAGTCCACAGTTGCATTGTCTGCAATTCTTGATGGCTTGGAAACTGGCACTATTTCATCCACCTTATCTGTAATATAAAAGCATTCAGTAAAATAAATATCACTTGTTCAAAGAAACAGAAAAGTTAAGTATTGCAAGGTCAAAGGAAGAGATTTACTTTTCAAAAAAATGCAAAGAAAAAGTTTTTTTGGCATTTTAACAAGGCAACGCTTGAGCATCATAAGTCGTGCAAGCCGAGCACTTTTTATTGCTGCTACATAACATGCATGCTTTAGTTTTAAGCCTGCATGCATTTAATGTTTACTTAGTGTGACTCGAAAAACAATCCTCTTCTTCAAACCTTCAAAATGTGAAGGGAGAATATCTATATAGAAATGGAAAGAAGACCTTTAGAAATAGTGAATCCGTACAGCACTGTTTCAAATAGAGATAAGTAGACTGTACTTAGTCATCAGAATTTCAGTGATATTTTGGACAATAACAAGTACTCCAGAAGTGCTCTTTTATGACTATTCTCCTTATGTAATCACATCCTGATTTGTTCACACTCTTGGACTTGTAGGCTAGCACTGCTAACTAAGAAACTTATATATGTGGCTTTTTAAAAATTTCTTTTAATAACTGGACAATTTGGGAATGTATTTAGTTGTGGTCAGAAGCAGACCAAAAAACAGGCAAAGTCCAAATCTGAATGAGAACTTGAACATTTGGATTTGGGACTCTGATCTACTGCATGATGAGGTGGTAAAATACAGGGAGAAGTTTAATCAGGATATTCCAAAGCTGAGTGCTGGTGTTAGCCCCGTCTCCAACTTTGGTCACAAACAAGGTTCATCAGCATTTAATACAAAATGTTACTCCCTCACACTGAAGACCTCAAAGTACAGTGTAATCAACTAATTATTGCCTGACAGCTCCTTTTTTTTGCCCCTTCTACTGCTACAAAACCAAGGCATAGAGAAATTAAATCACTAGCCCAAGCCACCAGGAGAGTTTGAGTTTGGAATCTCTACGAGAATCCAAACTGGAATCACACCAACAGCTTTCCTTACTACACCTTCCATTGCATTTGCTTGCCTGTATCACATTAATTTACTGTCTTTTCCTTTGAAGTTTCACCGAAATTAAGATTACTTGCATAGCCCATGGTGTTTGTGTGAGTGGAGCACCTCAGCCTGGCTCCTAGGCTTCCACAACACAAGTCAGAGCAATGCTACTTTTCAGCAATTAGATCCATCTCCCAAATAACTGATTTTTTGTCAAACAAGGCTAGTTACCTCATTAGGATACTACATGTTTTTGGTGATCTAGAGCTGGTGTTACTATTCCAAGTATTTAGGGATTTAAATTTTACCTCTCGCTGGAGAGCAGCACACTCAGGGCCCTGGATATTGATATGGATGGGAATAAGGCAGGAGGAAAAGAGCTTTTGATCCCTCTAAACAGTAGATCTGGCTGATGCAAGGATGATATTTTAAATGGGAGAAGAAGAGAGGGAAGAACTTTTAGCCTTCGGGTTAGGAAGAAGGTTGTCCTAGAAGTGGATATTTCAGTGTCACAGAGGGTCAGGGAGCAGGCAGGAAAGGAAAGGCTGAGCAGGACCAGCAAGCTGAACACTGCTGAAAACTGTCTCACAAGAGTAGTGTTGCTGTTTCTTTTCAATTGAAGTTAGCATTCAAGTCTTTTCATTGGTCTGCTTTATTTTTTTTTTGTGGGGTTTAAATCACCCAGTGAAAGGAGAAAAGGAAAAAAATCCTTCTTAAAATCATCACATGTATTCAAAAATAAAAACCAACTTCACATCACATTTCATAAGGCTTTGTAATACAAACGTCTGAAAGAAAAATATCTGCACTTCTGCTCAGCAAAAGGCATCAGAAAGCAACGGTGTAACCATGAACATTTACCCTATACAGCAAAAATATGGCTGGACTGCAGAATGGTACTCAGGGGATCTATCACCAAGAGCTTTGACTGGGCAGAGATTTCCTCTTAAGGCTCTCCCACCCTTGTTCTCATCCCAGAAGCCAAACAACTGGTCTTTGGGATACAGAAAGAAGGAAGCCTTGGAAACTGAAGCACTCAAAATCTGCACATGAGAAATAGAACTGTACCATGTAAGAAGTGATCCCCTTTATTTTGAACAGACACATGTAACCAGATACCCATTCAGACAACAAAAAGCTACAGGGAAAGAGTGATGAGGCCATGACAGACACTTGGAAAAGCATGAAAGTATTTGTTGGGGATGAAACATACATACCCTCCAACTGCACTGATTTTGCTAGACAATCCTAGAAGCCAGATCCCAGTTTTGGATCTGACCAAAATATCAGTTGGTACCAATTCTTAATACCATCTACTACTTCCATGTGGGGAAAAAACCCCTGCTTTTGTGTGAGTTTATCGCAGGTTTCTTGTCTGTAGAGAGGTTTTCAGTCCTTCTCACCCTACGGCTGCTCCCATTTGCCACACTTAGCCAAAGCACTCAGAAAAGGGAGAGGGCAGGTTAAAGCTTGAGCTGCTTGCAAGGAACTCTTTAGGGCTTCCTCATGTGGCACTTCCGACGGCAGCACTGCGCAGGTCCTTCTCTTGCTCTACTGCCCTCAGATCAGAAAGCAAAGGTAGAGTGGAGGTTGTCATTTTGGAGCTACAACAAAAAATGTGAGGCCACAGAAGCAGCCAGCACGTGGAGACTGATCCTAAATGGCGGCAGCTACATGGCGGGTCCTGCGGGAAACGTCAGAATCTGAACGCCTGGCCACCACTGCCCCACCCTGCTGGAGCAAAAGCACGATGTGAAATAAAAACATCCTCACTGCGTTATCAAACGTGCTCCTCAGGCCAAGGAAATGGACTGGCTGAACCGCAGTTAGCTGCACTCAGACTCATCCCAGAGAAAGAAGACGTGTTGGGCCAAACCTTCACCCGCCTGTGCCTCGAGCTGTTCATCTCCACAGCACCGGAGTGCAAACCCCTCCTGCACCAGAACCACATGTTCCAAACATACTCAGACTGGAATAATTTGTCAGGCTCACTAATTAGCTCTCCTCTCAACCTCCTCGTGACCTCAAATACTTTGCAGCACGCACTCCTCGCACCAACGAGAGGGGAAGCTCACAAAGCTCGTGTTGGAAATTCTCTGAGGATAACTTTACAAATAACCCTGACAAAAGAGAGAGAAAAAAAGCCACAAAACAGATGCAAAAACTGGCACCTGCTGTGAGGTGTGCTGACAGAGTGGCCCAAAGAAGCCTGCCTCCAACGGGATTTTTAAAAGGAATGCAGCTGGATGAAGGTCGAAAGGAAGGAATGTGGGAAGAGCCTGCACTGGAGGTTGGCCGTGCCAGCTGCATTTCCTCCTTGAACCAGTCGTTTAGCAGAGTACAGCCACAAGCACACACGCACACACACTTCTACAGGAGCAGTCTGTGGCCGGCTGGTAGAGTAACAAACTCCGATCCGCTTCGCTCTGAATAACCTCAGCCTCGCAGGAAGACGGGGAAGAGTCGTCTACGTCTCACTGGCCAGAGAGCACGGCTCGGCTGCAGTCACAGAAGAGGATTTTTAGGCCTACGGTTATTCCCTGGCATTTTCCATAGAAACTGCTCTGCACCTTCCCGAGAAGTCACAATGGCATGTAGAGAGTCAAACACAGGAGCCATGCTACACCTGTGAGAACCTGTCCCCACCGCTCCAGGGGCTCCTGGGAGCAGCATCCTTCCGGACAACTGTTAGGGATACCACATGTAAAAGCCAGTCTGATGCCTCTGCATGCATATAGCAATTTGAGTGCCACTATATTAAATTCCCCCGAGAGAGGCAGCACCAACAGATATAAAGTAATTTATTGCCAAAGTGCGTTTCCATCTGCCCTGCTGGGTTACCAATGGGACCCGTGCCCTGCTCAGGGTGCCAGCCCTCAGGAAATTGGATGGCCTAAAGGCACAGAAAGTAGTTGTGTTTCATCAAGATGTAGGTCTCGTCTCTGATGAAAAGCTCTTAATCACAGCCAGAGTAGCACAGTACCCAACAGCGTGTCATGACTTTGACATTCTCAAGAGGTCTGGCTGCTAGGCAAGTTGCTTTTTTTTTTTTCCTTTTTCTTT
Source organism: Falcunculus frontatus (assembly GCA_013398115.1). NCBI lineage: Eukaryota > Metazoa > Chordata > Aves > Passeriformes > Falcunculus > Falcunculus frontatus. The sequence continues at coordinate 492,581 of VZRV01006487.1, read as the reverse complement.
TTCTTAAATAATTAATATCTGTGATAATTACAGGGGACAGTCTCCTCCAAGTAGATTTGTTGCAGGAGATGGCTCTTATCCCCACAGAACACATTGCTTAGTGACTCCTGTTCCAAATCCCCAGACTCTCTCAGAGGAAAAAGTATAATGCTGCCCATCAAGCCACCAGATCCATCATCAAATGAACTTTGAAAACGAGAGTCAGGTGCCCAGATAGATCTGGTGGCACATCACTACACAGCCCCCAAAAAGAGAAATATGAGGTATGATCCTGGCAACATTACTTATTGTACGACATAGCCAAGACATGTGGATTAGCTCCACCGAGGGTCTTAGGAAGTGAGCTGGTGAGACCCACAGAGGATAAGAATGGTCATGATCCAGTACAGGCTATACCCCAACACCTCAGGCTGGCATGCCAGAAACACCAGGCAAAGACTGATCGAACACAGTTTGGGAGGCGAGTATTGCCAAGACCTCCATACTTACCACCAAGTCCCGAGTGCTTGCTCAGAGGGGGTGGGATAATGGAGAAAGAAAACTCAAAAAACAGCTGCCTCAAGAAATGACTTGTATTTGTAAGAAAAGCAATGAATGCCTGGCACAGAGTAAAAAAATGCTCGTATGAAGTTAAAGTGAAAGAACAAAGGCAAATGTTCTTCAAATACCAGCAGCACACATCGTTAACAGTGCAAATATAAACTACAAAATGTTAGACTAATCTAGTCAGCCAGAATACAATGTTAGCCAATGTAGGAAATGGTTGAACTCTGCCACCGATGGCCTTATGGCTAAGAATTAAAAGGACAGGCACATTAAAAAAAACTCTAAAAATCCTATGGAGTGGTTATTTTTTCTTCCCTCCCCCTTTTGCCTGGCGTGGAGGCATGGGCAGCGAGGCCCTCTCGGTTATGGCTCTCTGCAGCCGGCCACTGCGACAAGGCAGGGTGGCCTGCGGCGGGTCACGAGAGTCGCTCGTCCCTTCGGCCCCTGGTAAGCACACAGTGGAGGATGCCACTGCGTCCTCACCAGTCCATGTCGAGGCACACGTCAACTCGACATGGGGGGTGGCTCTTTGGGAGATGCGCGTTTCGAGGACCTGCGTCCTCGGCTGCTTGAGGAAAGCTAAAATCTCTGACAGGTAGTTATGGATGGCTCTTGTGGAGGTAGCCACAATGCCCAGCTGCAGCTCCATACGGCCCATGGACTGGGACATGAGACCCATGGACTGTGCATGCTCCCTCTTGATATTTTCCAGCAGCTGCACAATCCTACTGTTGGTTTCCATCAACAGCTTCTCTCCCTCTGTTAGCTGGGGCTGCCCTCTCCAACCCCGATCCCTAGGGACAGGCTCAACACCGCAGCGCTCTTCATTCATCTCATCATTTCCCTCCTCCTCAGGAGAGTCACTTTCAAACTGAGGAGTCCTACTGAGTGACTGATCCCCGGGAGACTGTATGTCCATGGTGCACTCCGGAGTCCGCGCCGGCGTTTGAAATCCCTCAAAATCCTCCCCAACGTTGCTGTGCGTTTCAGACGAGGACAGCGGCCACTGCCAGCTCTCTGTGGTCCTGGCTGGCGAGTCTTCGTCAGAGGCAGGCACCGAGGATTCCTGTTCTTCGGCCGGCGTGGACAGCGAGCTCCCTCGGTGATGGCCAGCTTGCCCCGAGGATCCAGGAACCTCCCCATCTTGCTCCCCAGTGACATCTGGCAATCAAATAGAGGAGCAACAACCACTGTATCTGAGGCCAGGCAGATGGAGGTATCTACATGCATTGGACAACACATAGAAAGAAGCCAGTTGGGAAGCCAGAGTGTATGTGTTTGGGCAAACGGAAGGGCGGACTAAAGTTTAGTGACTGCATTGGGCACGTGGCAATTGGCGTCATTAAGCACTTTTAGTCTCAATGCACACTGTCCTGTACCCAGAACACACACAGCCATGCTGCATCCCAAGGCAGGAGCTACCAAATTCCCCTCAGCGTGACTGTGACAGGAAATGTCAGTGAACCTAGCGAGAAGCTCACCTATGCACTGCAGTGCTGTCAGTCAGAAATCCCTGGGACGAGCTCAGGGCCAAGGGTCCAATTGAGCTTCCTGGGGTGCCAGATGTGCTCCACCACTGGCTGAGGGCAGCCCTTTGTTGCTCTGAAGCACTGCTGGCTATCTTCACTTTTGTCCGACGTCTCACGTCACCCCCACCCAAAATCTCTCCCAAATCACTGCTGCAGCGCGACGGTGGCCATCCATGGGATTTATCCCGCGAGCAATGCCCTCCCCAACATTTGCTGGATTTTCCTTGCTCTCGTCTCCTAACAGTAGGAAATGCTATCTGAGGGCATTGCTCACCGGGATCTCTTTGTCTCCTGGAAATGAACTGAGTTTTGCCCTCCCCTGGCTACCTCTTCCCTTGCCTGAGGGTGCGTGGTGGAAATCTGGGTGCAAGAGCTTCCCCGTGGCAACTCTAGAGAAAAACGCCCTCCCAAAGAGCAGGAAAGGCTCAGGCTTTTGCACCCACAGGAATCACCGTCTCTCAGTGGAGCATGATCTGCCCAGCTCCATCCTGCACCGCTCTGGATTACGTGAGGCTGTGGCCGGGACTCTGTACACTTTCTGTTACTTCATTTAAAAAAATGAGTCCACTTCTTTTTTTGGGGTTTTTTTGGTTTTTTGTTTTTTTTTTTTTTGAGGGGGCCAATTTGGTCATCAGAAATCGCCCAGGGGCAGTGTGGCTGAAGCGCTGCAGGAGGCAGCCCAAAGCCCTGCATTCCCCACGCTCAGGCAAGGGACAGCTGAGAGAAGCGCTGCTGTCAGTAGGATTGTGACCTGACCAGGCTGCTGCTGCTCACACCGCAGTGGCCTGAGTGCCAGGTTAGTGCCGTGCCTACTCTCTGGCATCCCAGCCTTGAAAAAAGTTTTTTGTTTTTTTTTTTTTAAGGATTAATTTCTGCTTTTTGAAATACTGCTCTTCAGACCTCAGTGGAAGCTGTAAGCTTATATCTGCACGGTGTTGCTGAGGTCATGTTAAACCATACTTTTGGTTCTGTTTATGAATCAGGGCAGGGCTTTGTTTGATTTTTTTTATTTTAATTATTTTATGTGAAATACAATGAAATGAAAAGATTTTTCTGACAGACCCAAGGATCCTTCCTCCTAAAACTCAATCCCTGTCTACCACAATATGGCACTCATTATTTCTACACCCAAGTGCCTGCAATATTATGGTGTTCTAAAAGGGATTCTGTGTGACTTCATAGAATGATGACTTTTAAGTGCTAAAATAATGGATATTATTCGTGCATTTAGCATATTCACTACTTCAAAGTATTCACATTCAAAGTATTCATATTGTCTCTGCGTCTGGCTGGACTGTCCAGTTGCATGTTTTATGGAAAGTGAGGATGAGATTGTATTTGTAAAAAGGCATGAGCTCCTTATGAAAATGAATTTTAGGGACAAACTTTCATGCAGTCATTGGCTCTTCCACTCCATGGAGATTTGAAAGGAACTATATAACAGCCTAACTAAGAACTGCTTCTTCCTTGGCAATTCTTCTCCTGCTTTGTCTAATACAGCCATAGCTGCATTCTTTCACTAGCAAAGCTCTCTTAACAACTACGGTGTAGGACCATGAAATTATTTCTCAGCATTCTCCTATTTGAGTACACATGAAAAAAAAAAGAACAAAAAACCAGGGGACCTACTTTTACCACACAAAGCAAACACACACTTCAGGTAAAGTCTATGGAATCAGAGTGAGATAAGGGATCATAAATACTCATTCTGGTAGAGCCACTGGTCATACAGAGTGTCTTGGCATTTCTTCTGACATGTCAACAGAAAATTCCCCGTATTTGAAAACCACATTTACTTGGCAAGCGCTCTAAACAGAGCCCACCTAACAACTGGTAAGTAGTAGAACCAAACTATACTGGAAGTCAAAAACAGAAGGAAAATGAATCAAAAACCTCCAAACTCCACACTGATTTATGAATACTTCTGTAAATGGTATCACTGTGTCTAGTTTGTTCAGATTCAGGGGGACCAGAACACCTTTGTTATTTGTGCATGTCTACACATTTGCTGGAGGCTCATAAAGAAAAATTTCTCTGAAAAAGTGCAGTAATAAATTTTTGCAAAATTCCTTATGTCCTATGAAATGCTTGCCATCCTCCCAATCAGTCTTTTCAGCCTTTCAGAGCTGAAAGAACAGCATCTGGCAATAGGTGACCAATGACACAAATGACAAAGGGAGCAAGCAAAGAGTCTGTGAAAACCCCTGGGCAGAAGGTTAATTGCAGAAACTCTTGGCGAATACTTCTGAATAATGAATACATGCACAGGCTTTAGGTTAGGTTGGTAAACTTGGCTGGCAATGAGAAGGAGGAATAACCATAGCTGTCATTATTTGTAACAAGGTGTTCAGCATCTCTCAGCAACTCCGGTTTCTGGAAGCTTTGGGAAGCATTGCCATGTGGCATGGGGAACCAAGGGTGTGTTACAGGCATGGCCTTCCACAGACTTTCCTTCACTAAGGAGCAATCATGGGAAAATTGCCTGGAGGCCACTGGTTGACACCACCTGGATGAACGTGTGAGTCTCTGCCCAAGAAATCCATTCCTTGGCGACTGAAAGTCACCCTAAACTCTGGGTGGATCTTGGTCAGATTGGTTGCACCAGTGCCCGGGCTGGGGCTGTGGGGAAGGTGTGCCAGGCACAGCAGGGGCACTGGAAAACTGGGTTCAGCCAGAAACTGCCCTTATGTTTGAACAGCTGACCGAGTGACCTCAACTAACTGCCTTTCATTCTTCGGAAAAGGGGTCACTTCCAAATAAAGAGAGAGAGAAGCCACTACAACTGTGAAGTCAAAATCGGCCATAGATCAAACCTTGCACCAACATGGCTGACCTCACTTGGTTGTTAATTTGCTTTAAAAAAAAAAAAAAAATCTCTTTCTTTTCAAGTTTTAAATAGAGTGGGTACAAAGAAGCACAGCTGGCTTCCTTGGGTGTGAAGCAAAGGGAAGAGGTCAGATTCCCTGATCTTTCCAGCAATTTCCACCTGACACACCATTCCTACATGCAGCATTTTGCTCACAGTGGTAGGTACAACTTAAAAGCAAAATAAGTCACTTCTGTCTTTCACAGGTATCTTTATACCCAGTGATAGAAGCCATCAAACCTGCAGCCTCCAAGGTTCACGTTCCTAACCTCACCTAACCTTGCTCTGCCAGGGCAGGACTTCCATCCCCATCCTTAAATGACCAAGGAAGGGACTCAGGAAGCAGCATGCACGTGGGCTAAAGGGGGCAGAAACATCTGGAAGTCAGTGACCCGCTGCACTCCAGCTTTAGTGCTTGATCACTGTGGGTACTACGCAGCTATTTCCAAAAGACCCCTGGGACCCACAGGTTTCTGAAGGCTGTTTTTTTTTTACCTCACTGACTCTGTTGTGTTTAAGGAAAAAAAGAAATCTGGTATGAAAAGGGTCCATGCAATAGGAACTGGTGAGCCTCCACCAAAGTCCTGGCTGTCTCCCTTTCTCCCCTGTTGGACAGGTTCCCTGTTGCTGCAGCGGAGCAGAATCTGCCAGACAGATTCTCTGTTCCTGCTGCCTGTCTGGGTGTTTCTCTGGGCTGACACAGAGCCTGGGCTGACGTGGTGGATCAGCAGGTGCTCCCGGAGGCCACAGGAGAGCTGCTCCAGGTGTGCCTGCAGGGGAGAGCTGTGGTTTGCCCCATCCTGCCCTGAGCATGCTGATCAAAGCCAAGTTTATTCCAGCCTTTAGGTTCATGAATATGTCCATTATTTTGGAGCACTGCTATTCCGTGCGGTCTCCTCACACCACAACGTTCATTACCGCTGAGAGTCCTTTGTGTCGGTCATTAGGCATGTTTAGGATTGTAGCAATTACTGGGTTGAGATACACGGAGAACTACTGAAGGGTTGACTCAGCTGCAGGGGTAGAGGACTGAGACAGAGGCCAAGAACAGAGCAGGGCTTTGGATATACACAAACTTTAGAGACATCAGAAGTATTTCTTTAACTTTTGTTCACTGAAGAACATTTGAGGTTTATGCCTGTGTTGTGCCTTACCTGCCACTTGGACTGGCAGCTGATCCCTCCCCTGAGATGTGCTGCTCTTTAAGAAGCCCTCCTTTTGAAATCCCACCATTCCTGTTTCACCTCTGCTACCGGATCGTTGCCTTTTCCATTATCTTTCCTTTTCAGACTGCCCACCAGCGGAGCTGCACGTGAGGGCTGGGGCACCGTCTCTTCCTGCTGACAGACAGGTGGGTGGAGATGTTCCTTGGCCACAACAAGTGGGCCAGGAGCTCAACAACAGCAGGAACACAGCTGGGGAGCTTCCCAGGCCCTGCCTCTGCTGCTCTGGGCCTGGGCCTCTGTCTGTATCTCATCATCCCTCCTGGGGTGGGTGCATTTCTCAAACTGCTTAGGTACCAAGGTGATAGGTGCCTTTTACATACCTAAGATAGATACAGACAGAAACTGTACCAGGCACATTATGCAACACTTCAGACAATGCCAATGGCACCTCAGCACTGTAGGATCACCCACCTTGTCCAGCATCTGCAGGCAAATATTGGGCACATGCATTTTTCCTTTGGAAAAGTGATGGGAACACAGGGCATTCATTCTTCCTTGGTGTCAACAGGTTTGGGCACACAGCCCTGAGTGTCAGGCACTGGCCATGCAAGGGTTTTGTTCCATCGCCTTCCCTAAATATGAGTTTGCAGGTTTAGTTTAATTTCCTTCGTTAGCTGATAAATTTGCTTCCTTGTCAATAATCTGCAAAAACGGGTTACAGAAGCAGCACCAAAACTAAAGGGGTGGTCTTCACGTGTGCCTATTAAAAATGCATAGAGATTCTTTTAAACTACATAAAAATACGGCTGTGGTGATGCTTTTATCTTACAGATTCGATTTTTTTTCCCAATTTCTTTTATTTTTAACTACAAGTAGCTTGTTTTTAGCATGAAGTGATTATGCATATTATTAAGTTTCAACGTCTGGGGAAAAAAAAAAAGAAAAAAAAGCAGCATCTAAATCAAGTAGGTGCAATTATTTGCACTGCATTCCTTTTAGGTTTTTGGCTCTTGCCATATATATGCCAAAGGCCTTGCCCTGATGAATTTGTAAAGGAATAGCTGGGAAGTAATTGGATAAAAACTTCAGGGGGAACATCTGGGAGAGCTACTAAAGGACAATTTGGGCAAACAGTGGGTCTGGGGATCTGGACAAGGCTTTCAAAGAAGCAGATGAACAAAAATGCTAGTCCATCTTCCCAGTGCTAATGGGCAGGTGAGAACCTACTGATTTCAAAAGAGAGCTTGGTCAGACCACAGGAGTTCATCTGCTAACGTTGCTTGGCACAGAAGCAATTCCACCTGAGGAGCAGAATTCCGGTGTCCCTAGGGGAAAAACAGGTGACTCCTGTTTGGAGATGGTTAAAAATGGATCTGTGCCCACTGAGAACTAAGGGCTTTCTTTTCAGCTCTTCAAACAGGATCCGATGTGTAAAAATCCATCAAAGACCAAAAGTAGGTGAAGTATAACAAGGCTTTCAACACACCACTGAGCATTTAAAGACTAACCTTAGCTAAAGCTTGGATTCAGAGTAAGAACATTAAAGGTTAAGGTCTAAATCCAAGTTTGTTGTTTAAGATCAAAATTAAAGGGAAGAAACAACAAGTTCAGCCTACAGTTATGTCCTGTATAGTTAAAAATATACAGAAATTGAATGACCCAAGTTTTCATGTGGACAATTAGGCTAATCCTCATCAATCTGCCACCACTACATTTTAATCTGGAATTAACTTCTTCCAGCCCCACCCCAAATGAACAATTTGCAGGATTGTGCTTGAATCACAATGCCCAAACCACACATTTACCATTCTGCAAACAACAGGCAGAGAATATTATTTTAGCAGTCAGCATAATGAGGAAATAATAAAAGTGCTTTGCAATACAGTCAAACACAAAAGGCATTTGAAACACTTTCCTTCTATGAAAATTAAGTAAAAATACTTGTCTGTTCTCTGGGATACTGTAAGTTCTACAAAGTACTCTAAAATAAAATAAAAAAAGAAAAATATATAAAATAAATCAATAAAACATAAAAACTTTAGGAACTAAAATTAATCATTTAACATTGAGTATCTATAAATAGCATTACATGATTTATGAAAATGCTTTGTAGGTATTCACAATAAAGAGCTCCCAAAATTTTCTTGAAAGAAAGCCTTATTTGTGTTTCTAGGGCTGAAAATAGCTTCAGATTAGTACACACAAGTGATATTTACACATTGTAACCACACCATCAAGAGTCATTTTAAGGAAGGCAGAAAACTGATATGTTCAAATTCCTCTCTAGAGACACAATTTTCAAGTACCAGCTCTTTAACAGCACGTTCATTATTCAGGAAATAATGATACAGGCATTTAAAATACACCTGCAATGCTGAAGCCTTGCAATTCAGCCTACCTTGAAAGAGGAATGGTCATTGTCTAACAGTGGTTTCTGTTCAAGAACAAAAACAAAGCAGAGAATATAGTCAATACCCACTCCTACCCTGCAAGCCAGGTGGAATTTAAGTGGCAATTTGATGTTCTGTTTAAGAGACAGCATTTGAAAATTTGGCCTAGCCACAAAAGAAAGGCAATCAACTCAAAGAAACCAAAAAGAAAGTGGAGGATCTAAGACACTTGCAGCCTTCTCTGATCTTACACTTAACTCTCACGCTTTCACACCGAGGGGAAAAACCAAACAAACTATGAGGAATTATCTAAAAACATTTATTTTTAATTAGATTAGAAATTAATTAACATGGGTATGTGAACATTTGAAGGAAAAATGAAAAAAAAAGAAATAGCAGCAAAGGGAGTTTTGAGATGAGGGAGATAAGTCCTTCATCTCCCTGGCTCCTGAAAAAGAGAGAGAACACATTAAAAGTGCTGAAAGAGTTTTCCACTGCCCTAACTGTGCCATGTTGGGAAACACATGCAATTTTAACTGTTCCTCAAGCCCTCATGATTTTGAATATGTGCTTAGATATTAAATTAATAATATCTGAGCATAGCCACACTCACATAAACCAACGTATTTAATGTGTCTCTTTGCAAATGCTACAAACCCCACATTTTCCATAACACTTACAATTCCTTTTCCAACTTCTTTTATACCATTGTCTTGTTTGGCTGATGCAGAAAGGCTTTGAAAACCTTTTCAATTACAGTCCTGTAGTAAAGAAAAACAAGTATCATGACAGGGCTCTACATCCTCGAGAATAAGCTGATAAATTCAAAATAATAACACTGTAGATGAGAACGCCCACAAAGAGACTCAAGCAGCCTCTGCTCAGGATTCCCAGTGTTTTTAAAATGTTACTTAAAGCACCTCACGGAAAGGTAAATCCTGGTCTGAAGAAGTCTTTAGTACCAGGAGTTACCTGTTAAGTTTAGATTCTGTGCCACAAGTTGCTAATTGGCACACTGCCAATTAGGTGCCAAGTTATTTTTGGTGGAAAACAGAAGGTTTAGCATTGTTCCCTTCTTGAAACATGCCGATTTTCAATACTTTTTTCTCACAAAGAGTTTTACAAGTACTTATACGGTAGCCACAGTCATAATCCTACATTTACACTGCTGCGGACTCCCCCAAGTTACACTACAAGCCATAAAATCTGTAACCTCGCTGCACCAGCCACAAATAGGGCTGGCATTTCTTCACACAGACTTGATAGATTCCACCCAGAGCCGCTGCTTTCTGCTTGAGATAAATGACAACCCGATGACAACCTTTTCCTCATTACTACACTGCCACCTCATTAGAATTTCAAATACGTAATGCGAATCAATTACTTACAAGAGATAACCTTCAAGAATTCTTCATGAAGCTTGATGCCTTTTGCTCTCATCTTCTCAAATGCAGTGTCTGGTGAAGATCTGAAAACCTTCTTCCTACAGAGGAGCACTGCAGATGCTGGGAGCTATCACAGGAGCTGACGTGGTGAGTGCTGTAAAAGTTGCTTTGGGGGGTATTTCCACTGTTCCCTGCAGACAAATCTCCATCATCAACTCCACCACAGTGAAATAAAAAAGTGAGTTTTGAACCCAGATGGCTTTGGGAGTGGTCTCTTCAGACAGAACAGAACACTGAGAGCTAATCCACTGCTTGGCATTCATTTATATGTATTTGCTCTGCAATTTCATTGTTTCAGATGCCATTGGAAGGTGCCACCTTTGAAACAATGGACAACAGGAATGGGATGAAGTGGGAATGCTTATTGCAGACAGAGCTAATAATATTTCTTTTGAATGCCATCAACTGATATTTTTCTATTCAAATGCCGGTAAGACTTGATGCCAGGTAACAACAGTCTGTGTTGATGGTATCACAGTTATTCTGTATCTGTGAGGTGGTGATAGAATCTAAACCCTTCAAAGGAGAAAATCCTTTATTTATAGTTGGTACTGCAGCCCACACCAAACCCCAAAGACCAGGACCAACACACATACTTTAGCAGTATATGGTATATATCAATATTCTATATTGATTACCATATCAAATCTAAGAACAAACAAAGCACCACCCCTAGCTCACAACTGACACCCGTGTGACACTGCCAGCAGAATATTTATTAATGCAGGAGAATTATTTATCTTGTCATTCCCATTTCGCAGTGGAAATTTAACCTGCTCTATTCTTCATTTTGTCCCTTCTCTTAGAGGATTTTTACATTAGGTATTTTAAAATTCAACACTGTCCACTTCAGCTTTCACTGGAAATCCCAAATTACTCACTAAATCAAACCCATTTCCTGGCAGCAAAGCAAGCTGAGGAGCAGGAAGCTTTTAAATCACGTATTTAGACATTTACAGATCTTCGTTTATGGATGTGTTCCTTAAGGATCACATAAGTTTAAAATTCTCCCTCCACATCGAGTTATTGGAAAGTCAAAACAAAAACTCAAGGAAAAGCCATTTAAAACCAAGCTCTCCACCAGCTGCATAAGCTTATTATGAACAGAGTTAAATTTAAAGTTTTAAAATATTCATTTTGAAGCTCCAGTGACACCTATTTTCCCGTGGTGATGATGAAAACTGTGACCTCAAAGTTTTTCTCTTAATCTTTCATTTCCAGAGTATTTTCAAACCTTCATTTCAATTTGCTGCACAAATATCCTGGTTACTCTTCACTATTAATGGAATCATATTTTAAGAGCTGCCTCCAACAAGTTGCTGCTACAACTCTTGGTTTACACGTTGCCATAACTTATTCATACAACAGCTCTTGGAAAACTACAAGGCACAAGAAAGAAGAACACCTCTCCCCCATCCCAGGTATCCCGCAAAATCCAGAAAGTAGTTTGGAAACACGACCCCTCCACACACGCATTTCAAGGTTGGAAGCTACCTCTGAGTCAGGCAACTACTGCAAGCAGAAAGTCAGTGGCACAGACGGAGTTAAATGTTAGTAATTCATGCTTTGTAACTGCAATAAAATGACAGAGCTGCCCATGCCATACTGCTCCAAACCTAAGGATTTTATCACCTATCTCTTTAGACACAAATACCCTATCTTCTATCCTGAATATCAAAAAATACAGCCTATGTCCTGTCCCGCTTTCCTTTCCCCTGCTCTCCCAATGAACCAGAACCCATCTCCAGAGATGACCAAGACCAGTCAGACAGAACCACGAAAGCCATTATTTTTATCTTAATGCCTCCCTCGTCTCTGACCCAGAAAACTGAATTTTTGGTTGACAGAAGACTCTACACAATAACACAAAGATTTTTTTTATATGCTGCCAAAACATATTTTTCAGTAGCAATGTGGTTTATTCTGTCATATTCTCTGAATGGAGAATGGCAAATATCCCTAGCTGGAACCTCTGGTAACCACCTGAGAGGAGGTCAGGAAAGAGCAGGAAAATAAAGAGTGGAAAATAACCCAATTTCATCCTATCAAATGTTAAAAAGGAAAAGCTTCCCTGCTGAGAGAAGACACTGCCTACAGCCTCAATTTCCTTTCCATGACACTGAGCCTCGTCCAAGAGCAGGACACAGCCTGATTTTCACCAGCTACCACCCAGGGGCTCAGGGAAGTGGGAGACTCTTCCTTGGGCCAGACTCCATGAGAACGTGGAAATGACACAGCCCCTGCTCGGGAGAGCTCACAATCTAGGGAAGCAAAATGACGTACAGGAGCATGGAAAAAGTGCAGCTCAACACAAACAAACTCTCTGTACACAAAAATACATTTATGGAAGCTATTAAAATAGCACTGCTATTTCTACCTGCCCCCCTGCCTCGCCATCAGTGCTGGGATGATTGCTCAGTAGGGATCTAGGGAAGGTGGGTCTTTGGGAGAGATTTCAAGGAGAAGGTGGTGGGTGGCCTCATGAACCAGTCCAGGGAGGGCACTCCATGCATACAGGACAGCGTGGAAGATATTCTAGTGGACACTACAAATTGGCAGAGCAGCATTTCTCTGGGTGGGAAGCCCAGGTGTGGTGTGCAAGATCCCTGATTCCTGAGACAGACACAGTGTGGGCACGGAGAACGTGTGGCCGTTCGGGAGACAAGCGGGACCACTAACGTGGGACTGCACTGGGGGGAGTCACTGGCCACTAACTCTCTGTGGCTGCCAGTCGGCACAGGAACTGTGAGGAGATGAGATGGAAGGGGTTGGAAAAGAGTTGGGTACAGAGAAGGAAAAAAAAGGCAAGGTGAAGGAAAGGAGACAAAAGGAAGAAATGCGGGGGATATTTTCGAATGTGGTCTTCTGTTTGAATTTCTTAGTGTGTTTGCAATTTATTAACTAAATAACTAAAAAAACATATACAATAATTAATGTACATTTGACACCATAAAATAAACTGGACCATATGCCAACATTTACATTATTATCCTTCACTATGGAAAGGTGAGAAACAGGTTAAACAAGAGACAAAATGCTTCCCCTTACCCTTCTTCTTCCGTACTGAAGCTTGGAAATAGAAAGGGAATGAACTGTGAATCAATTCTGAAGGTAATTTTTTATATGCTAAATCCTTGTCTGTCATTTTGAGCACAAACATTATCCTTCCCTCTAAGACGTCAGTCTCTCCCTGCTCACCTCTACCAAACAGGTATCTCTCAAACCACAGTAGACAAAATCTGATTTTGCCAAGCTGTTTATCAGGGTTTATGATAACTACGAGGAATTTCTCCCCTGCAGCTATTAGGGATACATGCACAATTTTTTTTCCCCTAAGTTCTTTTTTAAAAACAGTAATTGGGGCAACTTATTGATACCAGGGCTGTCAAACTATGACAACATCGGGCATTTCCAAATCTTTGCAGATTGAAGTGGAAAGGAATCATTAGCACACTGCTGTCTTTTGGATTAATTAATTTGAAAGAGGACAGCTCAGATGGTCTGCTCGGTATTATGAAAAATAGAATAGCTCAACACATGTCAATAAAACTGTAAGTAGGGTTCAGAGCCAGGCAAAGGAAGTGACTGTAATGACTGCAAGATGGATAATTTTTTTAAAAAATGATGTTTAACTCAGCTAGAAGACATTACAAAACTATGCACTCTAAGGGAAAACAAAAGGGGAGTTTCTATTTATATTTTCCTTCTATTACATAACAAGGGACATTCAATAAAATTAAAGGCATCACATTCAAAACCAATAAAAAGGAAATACATCTGTACACAGCACATAATTAGCCTGTGGGATTCTTTGTCACGAGACATTGCTGAGACTATGAGCTTCTCCAGTTGAGGAAAAAGGGTTACACAGAGGTATTGATGAGAACATCCACAGTGCTCATTTATAGGCACTTCCTATTTGGTTTGCACATAGATGTCATGAAAGAAATGCTTATTCATTAGAGAGTTCAATGGCTGTAAAAATGTGGGTGTTCTCATAGCTCTCACAGATGTCCAGTATATACACATATACATAGAGAGATAAATTATATATAAATACACACATACAAGCTGTGTTTTATGTCAGGAGACAACTTCTAACTGATGATAGGGGGAACATTTTCCCTGTGGAAGCTTGTTCAGTTGCTGTGCAATTTAAGAATTCTCGTCCCTTCTGGTAACAGCCCTTTTCCGGGACAAATATGAAAATAGGTAGACCACAGATGATATTTGGAACAGCAGTCACATTGTTTGCTGGGGTGGCAAATGTTCAGAGTGTCACAAAAGTGGCATTTTGCAGCCTTGTTCAGGAAGAAAACAAATTTCTGCCACTACTACGGCTTTCCTAGGGGACAAACACCTCTGGAACATGGTGCAGGACTATTCCTCAGAACAGAAAACTCTTGCCACTGCAATATCTGCCCCATTTGGATAAACATGAATGGGAAATGTGCTTAAAAATGGAAATATGTGCCATGGCTGCTTGTTAAAGGAGTTGCAGTGGTTTCTGCCACTTGGTGAGGACAAACAGCAGACCAAGGCTATGACCTGAGCAGGGGGCTGGGAAAGCTAAAATATGATGATCTCCACTGGGTACTATTAACAAGCTATTCTCCTCTAGGAAAGTGCTGCTCTTCCTGTAAGAACAGTATCTCTTGTGGAAGATCGAAAAGTTGGAGAAATAGAAGAATATCCTCAGCTTGAAAGCTGTTGGCAGAAGGGGATAATGGAGGGGCAAAAATGGTGCCCAAGTATTGCTGTCCCCCTTGGGAAAGGTGGTTGATAAAACAGCCAAGTTTTACAAGCTCTCAGCACTCCATGAAAGAAAAGCAAGTGAAGAACACCCAGACCCACAAAGTGTGCTCCAGAAATAATATTTTATGTTTTAATCCTGGAAGAAAAATGATGGAGCATTCACAAGCTGTTGATACCTTGAGTTAAGCTCCTGAACTTCCTTGCACATAAAAATCAAATTTTCTGAGACTGGATAGAGCTAAATAATCAGACTGGGGTGGTTTTTTTGGTCTTCCTTTGGTTGTTAGACCATAGAGAAGACAGCCCCTACTTCAGCACCACTTTGCTGGGAAGACTTCCCACTGGAGTTACGTGACTCGACTCACTAAAGGATGGATGGGGTCCATCTCCCCCAGAAAATTCTGACTTGCAGGGGAAAAATAGGGGCCACAAGGCTGTGATTCCTTCCAGCTGGCCTTCAGATGAGTCCATGTCAGGAAAACCCCAAGATTATAAAATTAAGTATTTAAATTGCTGTAGAATTACATGGGAAAATGGTTTTATTGTGTGAATTATTATCATCTACTCCTCTGCAGTGAAGGATGTGGTTTGGTTTTATAACCATTTCTCACTTGCTAAACACTGTTTTACTGTTATAGCCACATAGAAATATGCACTGGGCTTTTCTCTTTTTATATATGATCTATTCCTATTTCCATGTCTTAGTCTAGCTGCAGAAATTCTACCTTTTAATGACCTAACAGATTAAAACAGATTAAAATCCTACCTTTTAATGACCTAACAGATTAAAAGAACAATTACACTCCTCATTTCTAGAAAATGAATACAAATTCCTGAAGAATTATGCGTATCTAGAATGTGGATGATCAAGCAAAGGAATCTACAACCACATTTCTCAAAATTAGCAAATAAAACACTGAATGCTCAATAGTTTTTTATTACCAAAAGTGAGAGGAATTAAGTTTATATCATGCACAGAAGTCAAAGTGATATCATAATATGCACTTTTTCAGATCAAATGAAACAAGTTGAAGTTGAAGCTGCTTCAACACTGTCAGCTTTTAACAACAGCTTCTGGCAGCTTACCTTTATCCACTAATGAGAGGCCACAGAAATTTAAAATAAAACAATATTAGATGAACTGAAAATTTAGAAAGCAAAGCTAACAAAACATGATACAGCATTTCTTTCTTTCTTTTTTTCTTTCTTTCTTTTTTTTTTTTTTTTTGGTAGATGTGCCAAACTTTGATGATGCATAAAATGTATCAACATTCCCTTGCGTAGCAGTAAAGGCACAAGTCTCCACAAAAATCAGTCATGCGAGTCATGCACATTTTGAACTCTCCAAAGATGCAGCATTCTTAAAACCTCCTCTGCTCTAGACACTGTACACAGTGCAGCTCCCTTTGCCAATTCCACAGATAGACATATAGATAGATATTTACATCTCCACTAAGCCAGCATGCTTGCCAAAAAACACTTTCTTACCAAGCTCTTCAAGCTCTGAGGTCATGGACTTAGACCGCAGGGTCAGTGCAGTGGTTGGAGCTCGCTTAGGAGGTGGTGGGGCTGTGCATGGAACAGAAAAACACACAGGTGTCAGCCAACACACACCCTGGAAGCCCTATGCTCACAGCCACAATTCCACATCAATTGAGAAGAATAAGCTCCATGAAATAAGGCGAGCATAAATACCTACATGCGGAGGAAAAAGCCCTGAGATGCTTTTCGTGGACTGAATTTCTCCACTGTTTCTGGTTCTAGCGTAGGTTGCTTGACACATCCGCAAGCTTTTATGTAACAGGATACATAGAAACATTTAAAGCTAAATAACTGTGCACTTCTGTTTCCCAGCAGGAAAAGGGCTTTCTAGAGAAAGGACCTCACAGCAGCGCTGCCCCTTCCGAGAAATACGCGGAGCTAAAAACCTCCTGGGCACCAGCCAATCTCTGGCAGATTAATTTAATCTTTGGAGAAACTGCTCAATCACAGAAAACAACATTCAAATTTATCTGAATTGTTAACAGGTGTTTCCCTTCTCAGAACAAACAAGACCTTACAATATCAAGGCACATCTAGCACAAAAGCTAAAATCTGGGCTTTAGTATCCTGATAACAAATATTTCTGCTGGTCAGAGAAGACCATCTCATTCCAACCCCTCTGTCACAGGCAGGGACATCTTCCACTATCCCAGATTGCTCCAAGCCCCATCCAACCTGGCCCTGGGCACTACCAGGGATGGGGCAGCCACAGCTGCTCTGGGACACCTGGGCCAGGCCTCACCACCCCCACAGTGAAGAATTTCCCCCTAATATTTAGTCTAAACCTGCTGCCTTTCAGTTTAAAGCATTGTCCCATGTCCTGTCACTACATTTAAGGCCAATATGACACATCCCAAAAGGCAGAGGCAAAGAGGTTTGTTTAAAATGTGTGAACAGTAATTCCATCAAGCTAAAAATAATGCAGGACCGTGCTGGGACATGATTTAGTTTAATACAGCCTTTCCCCTCCACCCCTCAAGCTGGTCTCACTTTTTATCTTTTTAATTATTATTATTTTTAATAAGCAGTAGAGGTGAAAAAACACTTCCAGCACAGACAGACAGTTTTAGTTTCCTGGAGCAGGAGGGAGCCCTGGGGCTCCAGCTCCTCCCCTGCTCCTGTGCTGAAGAGCCAGGTGTGTGTGAGTGATAACCAGGACTGGTGGGGGGAACAGGAACTTTCAGCAACGTGCTGCTGCTGCATGGAACACCAGTGAGCAGCAGCAATCTTCCCTGCTTAATGATAATTATGAGGGCCTAATGACTTCCCAGCATAGCTCGGAAAGCAAACTCAGGGGCATCTGAGGTGAAGGAAACAGTGTAAATTCCTTTTTTGTTTCCTCTTTTTTGGGTGAAGTTTTTGTGGTGGCTTTTTGGACGGGTGGGTGAGAAACACACTGCTGAACTACCCCCACCTCAAGTACATTTGAAGTTAATAAAAGATCATCTGTTCTTAGTGCTTTTCCTCTCTCACTACTGCAAGAAGTTTTACTACAAGATCCTCAGACACACACATGTGAAAAACCCCAAAAGATGAACTTTCACACCAAGCATAACAAGAGAATATTGCTCTTTTGGCCACATATTAATGTCTAACCCAACAGAATTAAATCACTCTAAATCAAACAAGAACCAGGCATTTCAAATTTTAGAAGACAAGTCTAATAAATCAGAATTTAGAAAAGAGCAATTTCATGCCCATACTTGGTTTTCTGTGAAGCAAGAGCAGGAAAGTCCATTAGGAAGAGAGAAAAATGTACCTTTCTTCCTTGCTGTGTCATCTGGATCAAGATTCCTGGTTACTGTGACAACCTTCAGCACGAGGTGATTGCCCCCCTGTCGAATCATGTTCACCACCTGCCTGTGGCCAACTTTCACTACATTCTCATTATTAACCTGCACAGAAAGGAAGGAGTCTTTTAGACCAAAATGCAGAAAAGTTTTGTTCTATCATTTTTGTAAACAGAACATGGAAGGAACAGGAAGAAACAGTATTTCCAGTTACTGCCTTTTAATGAAAATAGGTATTTAAGGAAGAGTGCATAGCTGACATGATGACCAGAAAACAAAGCTGCTCCTTCAGGAAATACACATCTAAATAAATTCAACCAAATCCTGCCCTTTACATATTTTATGTACAACAATTAGAGTTTTCCTGCTGCAAGTTTCTGGAAGGATCTCATGTCCTGGAAGCAAAGGCAACAGGGCCATAGCAGGCACAGAGAGTCTCTATGGAAAAAGAAGAGTTAAATACGTGAAGCCCTGAGCAGCTACTGGTTATGACAATTAAACTTCAAACTGCACTGCAACACTCAGCTTAAGGAAAAAAAGAAATATATACATAAATATATATATGTATATGTACTCTCTCAGTAATTCCTAGTGCTACATCACCCTTTTTGCTGGATAGGTCTTTCCATACTATTAATTAACAGACACAGAAGAAAGCAGAGGCATAAAAACTGTAAATAAGCATGGCTAAAAGTAATTTATTTATTCATTCAATCTATAAGGAGTCACTGAAAGTTATCTGAAATTTGGATGATGACAACATGTAAGACTGAAGTGCTGCCTGTGCTATTTGAACATAAAAGATATTGAGGAATGGAGGAAGAGCTGCTGCCAGAATACATGCTGGGAAGTTGATCTCTCTCCAAAATTCCACTGACTCAGTAATATTTCAGTGAGATCACTCAATGCCTTCCAAAATGAACAGTCATTTTCAAAGTAAGTGTTTTTAGCCTCCTCTATTTATTCTGACAGGCTGGGCATCTCACACTCTAAGGGATTTACAGTTTAGAGCAGAATCTCTCATTAAATATTATTGCCATTTAGCACAACAAACAGCACAAGCCTCCCCACTCCAACTTGAAACCATTTTTCCATCCATTGTCTGGAAGGAAAACCTTCCCTTTTTCCAGGCTTTAGCCGAGCCAAAATGCATTTTAATGAAGCAGTGCATTGGTAAAGCATCTTTTCAATGCAGTGCTGCAGTCAGGAGCCTAAGGGGAGAGCTGTGTGCTCTGTGTCTGAGCTCGAGGTGTTTTTGGAGATGCTTTTTTGGTTTCATGTACTGTGACGTAGGTGGAACACATGCTGAACATCCAGACCTGTTGAGCAGGCAAAGACGAAGTTCTCTCATTCTGTAGGTGGAGGGTATAAAAGAATATTGATTTAAATAGGACTCTTGCTGGTTTGTTTTATTTCACACCTTCTTAGCATCTGGTATTTAATTCCAAGAGATATTTATTTAGCTGGACCAATGGCATCTAAATTTAATCTGTCTAAAACACTGAAGCAAACAGCGTTATCCATTAACTTCTGAATTCCTTCCAGTATTAAGGCCTCAACCAGGTAATTCTTCTCCACAGCAAAAAAAAAAAATAAAATCCTGTAATTAAGAATCATGGAATGCATCTACTCTATTTTTACTGGAATTAAATTTCAAGCTTGGAAGCCAGTAAGGATTACAATGTAATCCCTAATGCTGTCAAAAAATAGAGCCCTCCAAATAAATCAAAAGTCAATATTAATCAAACACATGTACACTTCACTAGTGTAAAGTGATAAATGTGTAATATGATAAACAGCTTATGCAGCATCCCATCTGTTCCCATCGTTCTGTGCAATGATATTTAACATTTAGAGCAGGAGCAAATATATACAACACATTTTTTTAAAGCTGCCTCAGAAACAGAACCTGTAAATGACTGTTTATAGCAGCTTTGTTGAAAAGGCACAGTTACAAAAGCTGGGACCAGAAAGATTTACCCAAAAATAAAAAAAATAAAAATACTGATAGGAGAGCTGAAGGTTATTTAACTCAGAGTCTTACAGAAATACTGGAGAACAAAAGAATCATGAAACCAGCAGAGCAGAACCTCATCTTCACAGTCTTTAGCACCTCAGGGGGTAAAACTGGAGCAAGATTACAAAGCAATAACTTGGGAATTGTCAATAGCTTATAAAGATTTCAGTGACATCATTCCTTTTACCCTTCTTCAGTATTTCATCCAGAAGGCAAATGACTGCAGGAAGGGTCATTAGGCAGTGAGACACCAGAGTTCAAGCAGGTTTGTCCAACAGTTTTAGTTTGATATTACTCAGCAGAACTTTTCCAGTTTTGAATAATTTGAGGCGAATCTCTCTCGACTTCCACTTCAAGCTCTGGCAGGGGGAACTTTGTAAACCACGAAAGCAGATATCTATTCCAACTGTGCCAATTAATTCCATAACCACCTCAGTGCTCTCGGTATTAAATGTAATCCCACTCTTTAAAACACTCAAAAACTACTTTTTCTTTTATTGGCCAAGTGTTTGGAAGGAAGCTCTAGAAATGAAGAGTAAAGTTGTTTTGCAGGCACAAATTTGTGTCTTTCCCTCTTCTTCAACCCAACCTTTCAGCATATTTTCTGCAATCTTTCACTGCAAAACCTGAAGTTCTTCTTTTCCTTCTACTATTTCCACAAAATATTCCTGTACTGAACTTTTTCTCCCATGTCCTTCATAAATAAAGGAAAATAGATAATAGGAACAGATGTGAGGAGGCCGAGTCTATGCTACATCAATGAAATCCCCCAATAAACCAAATGCAAGGAAAACTGTCCCTTGGGATAGCCCACAATTTCAGCAACTCTCCTCTATCCACTCTGGACTCTCGGGAAAAGCCTCAGAATTCTGTATCTTTGAAAACCATCCTTTATTATCATCTGGTTACTGGGCAGCAAGATGGAAATCACTTTGAGAGAATTAATTTATGAAATAATATGATCTCATAGACTGAATGTTTTTAAAAATACTCCAAACATAGGCTGGATAAAAGCCTTTTTTTTTTTTTCCCCTGAAATGCACAGTTACGCAGTGGGTTGAAAAAAAATCTAATCTAATCTAATCTAATCTAATAGTAAAATAACCAGCACATTGTAAACTGGCAGATGCACGAGCTGGAACACATTCACCAGAGCAGCCTTCCTGTAGGAAGGTGCAAAAGGAAAAAAAAACCCACTACCAGAGAAAGAGACCGTTGCAGACTTTGTTCTATCAATAAAAAAATAGATTAAAAAAAAATTCTTAATTTTTTCAATGCATCATCCTAATCCTTCCATTACCTGAACATTCCCTCAGTGGAAAGGGCAGTCAATCATCTTTAATTAAGTAGACAGAAGTCCATCATTATGCTTGGAATGCCCACTGGTGGAACGGCTGAAGCTGGGAATGCACATCCTGCCAGAAGCAGCTTCTCAGAAGCTCTTCCTTATCCACTGAACTGCTTGAAAAAAAACCCCAACAAACCCCCAAAGCCGTTACACACGCTTACAACCCCCTGCCTACACGTTTTTTTAGAATTCACCCTTTTTGATAAATATTTCACACACACACAAACTCAACCACAATTCGTACCAGCGAAAATAAATAGCCCACAAGAGATTTAGCAGGCTCTGCATCTCAAGTAACCGCGGAGTCGTGCACGTGGCGCTGCCTGTCACCAGCCAGCAAGGGCTTCCCATCTGGAGACTAAAATGTGAGAGGAAGAAAGACACAGTGACCCAGAGAGTTTGGGGGAAGTTATTTGTGCTCTCAGCAAACCCACAGTGCCAACCCAGGGGTCACCCACTGAAAACCAGCGGCGGGTTGTGGTGTCTGTGGCTGTACTGGGATGGGCTGGAGCAGCATTTAGCACAAACTAGCACAAATGTCCCAGATGTGCACCTGACAAGCATATTTCGTGTCAAAAATCCTATTATTTTATCCTCTAAATTCATTCTAAAAGTTGAATTTAACGGGCTCAAGGACAGCACAAGGGCACATAGACAGTGAATCCAGAAAGGCTTCTGTGAAAGTAAATTTGAACAAATTCTGTTGGCAGCTCACTTTTCCCTGAGCACCCCAGGAAAGGCCTGAATGCAAAAATGACCACAGATCCAAACGAGGAGGCAAGTTAAAAAGGTCCAAAGCCAAAAGATGCTTTGGTGTAATGATATTTTATGTGCCTGCAAAATACATTTCACCACAAATGATATCAAGATTCATTGTCTCAAAGAGCTGGCACATGATTTTAACCTGTGTCTTCGATTAAAATAGAAAGTAATAATAGAATATAATATATAACTGAGTCCCATAATGGAAATTAATTTATGAATTTGTCTCTGCAAACCCAATTATTCCCATCACACCACAGAAGCTTCAACAGACAGAAGCAAATGGCTTCAGACCACTGAGCTCCAACTATTCATTTATTTCAACAGTTTCTCAAAAGGGCCTTGAACAGTCTCTGGAAGATTCCTGAAGACTTTCTAATACCAATGGGAAGTTTGTTTACATTCCGATCTCCCACACAAACATCACTGATTGCAATGGGTGTTTGACCATATCCCATTTAATCTACTTTGGTGTAAAAGATGCTTCAGAGACTTCAGGCACTCTGTTGATCTAAAAGGTGCTATTAAAAAGACAAAAAAAAAAAAAAACCAGAAAAAGAAACTTCACAGAAGCAGGGACACAAGGATGTGGAAATTTCAGCCCACATCTTGCATTAATAATTTGTTTAGCAGTAATCCACTTGCTCATAGATTTGCCTGCCCTGGTGGCCTTACTGCATGGGAGGATGTAAAGCTGAAACCAGTAAGCATGGAATTGGACTAGGTAATCGAGGGAGTCAACTTCCCACCTGAATTCTGTCATTTCTGGGGTTTCTCCAGTAGAAGAAATACTGTAAGGAAGTACTTGACAGAAAAAAAAGTACCTACGAA
Source organism: Falcunculus frontatus (assembly GCA_013398115.1). Lineage (NCBI taxonomy): Eukaryota > Metazoa > Chordata > Aves > Passeriformes > Falcunculus > Falcunculus frontatus. The sequence continues at coordinate 469,594 of VZRV01006487.1, read as the reverse complement.
TTAAGGGAAAAACTCAAAATCATTTGTAGCCTTGCTACGGTGTAAATTTCTTTGCATAAACTCAAATATTGGGGTACACAAACAAGATATAAGATGCCTAAAGGAAAATATCCTGTGGGGGGACAGTGTCCTGAGGTTTTGGATTCCATCTTGTCTCTGCATTTCCCCCTGTTTGCACCCAGGGAATGTTGTGCCTTTTCTGCTGCAGCTCCCGTGGCAGAAGGAGATGTTACTGCCTGGTGCTTGCTCCAGGCAAGGGCAGCAGGAGAGGCTGGAGCCTGGTGAAACCTGGGATCTGCAGGGCTGCTCCAGCCAGGCAAAGACTTCTCCCTCAGCTGATTCAGCAGTGGCCAAACTGCTGAGAAGTGGAGAGCAGTGTGGATGTGGTCTCTGGCTGGAGACAGCAGAGCTGTCGGGGAGGGGCTCAGCTTCATCCCCCCGCGTCACACCAAATCTTCGGCTGCGCTCAGGAACATCTATTTCTGAGAGGCACGGGAAGGAAGAGGCATCTCAGATCACAAACTCCCGACTCCTTGGTTGTCATGGCAACTGCATCACAAAATTTGTTTCTTAACATTTAGGCAAGCTCCATCTTGGAACTTCTCAGATTTCTTGTCCCTGCGATTCCCATTAGGCCCAGAACCTCTGAGAAGAACTGCTATTTTTTTCTAATTTCTGTCCTAGGTGTGACCAGTTTATATTAATCCTTTTATTTCCTGTGTCAAACTACCAAAAGACTAAATAGCCTTTATTTTCCCCTTGCTTTCCCAGCATTCTACAAACATATCTGGTGGGAGTAATTCCCTGCCTTGGTTAAACACACGTTTTAATAATATGTTATGACAAAGTCGGAAACCTGAATGGAGCATAACAGCTGTCAGTCCTTCAAAGACTTTTTAAACTTTTTTTTAATGTGTCTAACTTCAGTCAAACCAGCTTATAAAGATGGTCATACATTCACCTGTATTTCACCCAGCTTAGACTTGCCCTAGGCCAGTATCTGACCTCCCTCAAGGGAAATGCACAACTTATTTCCTTCTAGTAAGTACACACTCGCTGGATAGGTTTGGGATCAAAGCTGACCCCCACAAAAAGCAGCAGGGTTAAAGGCTGCTGTTCATCTCTTACCCATGCATTAATTGAAAAGACAGAACTACGTTAAATTTGCATACTTATATCTAACCTGAAAGCTGCTGCAAGTAAGTGGCTCCTGTCCTCATGAGACTGTTTAAACATCCCTCAACTACTTGGACCCTGTCTTATTAAAAATAATGGCCTCCATTAATCAGTACCTGTTCCTATTTTGAATCCTTTGGTTGAAGTCACATTTCATTGGAGAGGTTCAATTAACTTTATTGCAGTTGATTGAACTGCAGTGTTCTGCAATCAATTAAGTGGCACTTAGGATGAATTTGTCCAATGTCTGCCAGGTGCAAGAGGTGGCAGCTTCTCATGTTCTAACTCCTCTCAGGAAAAAAAAATCCAATGAACTGTGCACATCTGTTTTGCTTCTTTTTCCTTAAAATAAACTCTCTGAAGATAAGCCGGTAAGTAATTTTTTTTCACATTCCAATGCTCAGAAAAATACGTACTAGCTTAAAATTCAGTGAAATTAAAATGAAGTTTGAAGTGCAACAGAGAGTATCTTAACATTATTCATCTTGTGAACATGCCTCTTATATTGAATTTGTTCTCATAGCCTATAAATTATGGTACAGAGAGAGCACCAAAAATAGGGTACCAAAAATAGCAGACTAGAGGTCACCCATATAGTAAAGAAACCTCTCCAGCATGTCTGCCCTTCACAGATGAAAGCATGCATGAAAATCTGAAACTGCTAAACCACTGCAACCAGAGCTGCTTCCACCTCACTCCCCCAGCACATCCATAGTCATCCTCCTCTGCTGGGGGTTGCTCTGAGGCGGAAGCAAAGAGAGGAAAGAAAAGAAATGCAACCCAAGGCGCACATTCGGGCGGTGGGACAACAAACTCCCATCCCTGCACGCTCCTCTGCTGGCCGGGCACCCACGGCCCAGCCGGCCGCTCCCTCAGCCGAGTCGCTGATGCTTCCTGAGGCCCTGCCTCCAGAGGGAAAAAACCAATCCAAAATGAAAAGCACAACTTTGCTCTGTGATCTGAGCGCTGGGCCAGCTCTGGGCAGTGCAGTGGGTGGAGCCGCTCTGTGCCAAGTTTCGGCCGAGGCTCCTTTCAGCAGCCCTGTGCCCTCACTGGTCCCTGCTGCCTCCCTCGGCTCCTCCGGGATAATTCCCTGCAGCACGAAGAGCAGGATCCCTTCAGGCAGAGTGCGTTCCCAAGCCAGGCCTGTCCCAGGAGCCAGCTGCAGCCTCCTCCTGTGCTGCCGTGCGGGGACAGCAATGGGGAGCAGAGGGAGCCGAGGCAGCACTGCCATTCCCGCTGTGCCCTGGGAACAGCACCCACCCACCCGCACACCCTGTCCCCCAGAGTGACAAAGGGCTCCAGACCCCAGCTAAACAATTCCCAACCCAGCGCTGGAGGAAAATAGGAGGCTGTGTTCCACCCTAAAAATATCGTATTTTTTCAAATGAGGAGTTGGAGTGCTATTATGCAAGCACTGGGAGGACAATGGATCTTTATTTGAATTCTGAATGAACCACTTGATAAGTATTTACAGGAGGTAGAAGCTCGCAGGCTGAGCCCTTCTATTTTTAAAGCTGTGCATACCTACACTAAAGGCCATTAGGCAGAGAATTCTAAAATATGTATCAAAATATAGATCTCTTTATGAGCATTAATAATACAGCCCGATATCAATTTACATTAGGTAAGCACCCATTAGTCAGGCAACACAATTTAAAATTAAACTCTGTACATGGGATATAAACTGACTGGTTCTGTACATTTCAATGATTTTCTGTTAAAACCTTCCCAGAGATTACACAGATATATTGACAGAAAGTGTTGTCATCATGTGTTGATAATCTATATTTCCTCCTCCCACATACAGTCACTTTCCAGAAAATGCATCTGCTCTAAGAACAATATTAAAAAAAACGTATTGCTCATGCATCCCTCTTTATGCAGGAAAGCCTCATCTTAGAGCAGATGGAGATAATTCTTTCTTAAAGCCATGTTCGTTTTAACGAGGCTGCCTTAAACTTGGAATCCCTTAGAAGTTTAATTTGGAGGCCATGGGAATGAGGACCGAAGTCTGGGCCTAAGGAATGTCTAAGCACATACAGAATAGTCAAACTCACATACAAAATGTTTTCTGTGTTAGATCAGAATGAAGAAATACCCATCAGTCAGCTCGTGATGTGTGAGTGCCCTATTTTAATTTAGAAAATTACTGATTGCACTACCCATACTGCAGCTTTTGTGCATGCTTTATGCCAGACTTCCCAAACTGAAGATAAACCCCAAAAAGAGGTATCAGTGATGGAGTCACTGCACAGCATAGTTACAAACATGGAAATGTTTAGTTTAAAACAACCTCAAAAGAACATCCAAATGTATATCCCTAACTGTAATGTAAAACAGACACGAGCCACAAACACCGTGTTACACAATATTAACTCAACAAAAGCATCCAAAGACAACTTTTGCAGCTCTCTTTAAAGAAAACAAACTTGTTTATAAGAGCAACTTCATTAATTCATAATGAGGCTTTTTGTTACCACTTCAAAGAAGCGACGTTCTAATTTACTTACTCTCCACACAGAGTAACCACTTTTTATCATCTCAAGCAAGAGGATAAGTGCAAAAAGCTCCTCTGTTAAGAAGGAATGGTTTATTTTGGTGAGCAAACGAGCATTGGAGGAGGGTAACAGCGGATTCCTCAGAGCATTTTGTCACAGCGAATAAGAATCACCAACAAACCTTTCATTAGGTTTGATTTTATTTGTAAATAGTTGGAAATAAAAATCTATTTTGGGATGATCTGGTGACTCACAGAGCACGAGGCAATTTCCTGGCCTTTAAAGAGGCTCCACCTTGGCTACGGAGAGCGCCAGTCCCGAGGGAGCACCCTCCCAGGAAAAGGCAGAAGCAGCACAGCAAGGCTTTGCCCCCTGCACCACTCCCAGTCCGACAGTGCCCGCAGCAGCCAGAGATGCTGCAGCCTCTCCTTCGGAGACATTTGCTCCACAAATGCCAGAATTTGTCCAAAGCAAGCTTTGGAAACACTTTTGGAGACACTTCCTGCCTTCTAGTGGCCAGAAGGGAGCCAAACCTGCCGCCTTCTTCCTTTCAGCACCCAGAGTCAGCAGCGCAATCGCCCGCCCGGCGCCCAGCAGTCAGCTGGGTGATGCTGCGCTCCATCAGTGCTGTTACACACTGACATTTTAGGAACACTCTGAAGAGCTGCACGACCCCGTGCCAATGTGGCAGCTCAGCAGAAGAGCCTTGTGGAGAGAAACATGCCCCAAACCTGAGCACAGGCACCGAGGAGAGGGAGACAAACGCAGCACGAGTGACAAATGAAGCCCAAGGAATGAGGACATAACAGGATTTTCCATCAGAAAGCAGCAGCCTCATCTGGACCAACAGTAATTTTAGAATCACTAGAAAAGATTTCCAAGATCACAATTTTGCAGACTTGTTCTCCTGCCACTTTTATTTAAATAAATAAACCAAACCCAAACCCCCGAATTAACAAACAGCAACGCCCCACTGAGTTTGATTCTATGCTAAATACTTTGGAATGCGAATTAAGTCCTAAGCACACAAGGAAAGATCAGAAAAGGAACTTACTTAGTCATATTAAGAAGAACAGAAGAGATGGTGCTGCACGACACCGAAGGGCAGAAATGCGATGTGCTTCCAAAATTAAGGAAGGGAAACTTAGATTTAAACACCAAATATTATGCAAATCCCTTATAATTCAAATTAAATTTGTAACTGGGTGTTGTAGAATGGGGTTTAAATGTCAACCAAGCTCTTAGGCAAAGGTTTAAAACTTGGAGGCACTGTGTAAAGAGCTAATGTTTCCCACGAAGTCGGAATTGCCAAAAGCTGTGTCAGGGTGACTCGGATACTGCCCTTGCTGGACGGGTTCAGGGAGACTCAGGAGCTCAGATTCCTGAGATGCTCAGCAACCTGCATCCCCCTGCACAGGAGATAAAACCACCCAAGGTGTTGGAATGACTCCTGTGAGCATCTGATGTGCCAAAGCTTCACCCTAAATCCCCACGCCGGGAAGGGCCAGGGACAATGCAATGCAGATGGAATGTCACCCACCAGCCCATCCAGCCCCTCCCGAGCACTGACCTTCTGCTGGGCTACTAAACCCTGCTTGGCCAGCACCTCCAAGGCCACTCCCACTGCAGGATTTGGGAACCAGCAGGGGCTGGGGCCCATTTCCAGGGGCTGGATGGATGAGGCTGCCTTGCTCTGGAGCCTGACTCCATCTGTGTGACAGCACGATGCTCCCTGCCAGTGGCCACACATCCCAGAGAACATGGAATACTGGAATTTCCCAGCCTATGTGAATTGTTCGTGCTGCAGATAAACCTGGGGAAAAGAACTTTGCATTTTGCCAAACATGCACCAGGTAACCCTGCTGGAGGTCAGCAGCTTCATTTCATAGCTAGCAGGAGCAATTTCTTTAGTTGCTCACGTGGCTTTCCCATCTCACATGGAGACAGAACTGTGAGAAGGAGGCACACTCACAGCTCTAATGTATAAATTTTAGATGACTTTAAGGTAGTAATTGATTCTCCTTGAGTGCCATCCTCTTTTTTATTCCAGCCTCTGAACTCTTTGCCTAATTGCCCAAATTGCAGTAGCATCACATCTGATTTCTCTCCAAATACCTTGACCTAAATCGGCTTTGTCCCAGTTACTGGCATTGACAAGTCTGGCAATGGTAGAGGGACAATATCAGTGCATCTTAATGTGCTTTTTATTCATTTCCAGGTGGGTTTTTTTAGACTACAAGGAAGACAGCCATGAAAGACATGATTTAGATTCTGAAGTCTGACTAAGGCAACATAAAAGCTTCAGCTCTAGGAAACGTTGTAAAAAGCAACCTTAGCGTGTGCTACTCACTCCTACTCCTGTGTCCCCCAAATCCTGCCCGGGCAGCACTGCTGGAATTGCACAAATCCACGGCAGAATATCTTCTGCCACGGGCTTTGATTACTGCATGACTGTCAGCCTTCAGAGCACCTTCCTGCAGAACGCAGGGAATGCCTGATCCACGACCAAAGCTCCCGAGAGTCTCTGAAATTAAAACTATTTTTAGCCACCCTAAATATATGCTGTCTGAAATAGTTAAGTGAGCCATTGTTGCTAATACATAGTTCCTTTCACACACATATATAATACATGCTTATCAGCCCGAGCACATTTCTTACTGAGGGAGCACAGTTCTGTCCAGAGGAATGCAGGAAAATGTAGGTGTGTGCACTAGAAATAACTCTGCTAAAAGGCATGGGAACAGCAAAAAGTTGGGGGGTTCAGAGGCAGCGCTTTAAAAACAAAGAAATCAAACAATCAGGCAGACAAAAAGATGCCATTAATTAGTCCTAATTTCTAAGGGGGGAAGAGCAGCTCTAATCTGATAGAGCCTTTACTGACTCCATCAAATGGCCAATGTTGGTACAACAGGCAAGGGCGACTTAAAAATAACACAAAAGGACAAAGGACTGGGAAAATCGTCCTGTTAAGCACAAATTGACTCCAATTTAAACGTTTCATCAGCAGAAAGCATTAAAGTCATTTTGCTCATGTTTACATGACAGTTCTTTTTCGATGTTCTTGCTCAGAAGGAAAGAGCTGGAAGTTTTGTGCTCCTGGAGAGACTGAACCTCGTTGTTTAATTCAGGAATTGGCCTAATCCAAAACTGGAAAAACTAATTTGTAAAATTCGCTGGGGTTTGTGTGTCAAAGTTAGGGCAAATAATTCAGGTTTCCTGATTTTCTGTGCTATTCCTGTGGGCCTGGTGGCTGTTTGGTTGGGAATTCCTGATCTCTGTGGTTGCTGTGGACATTTCTGTCCAGCGTTATTTTCAAAGAGAAAAGAAGAGAGTGTCTCACAGGGTAGTACTCAGAAACTGAGGACATGCAGGAAAGTAGCAGCAACTCTCTGGCAAGTTTTCCTGCATGTATGGCATAGGCAGAACTTCCATGTGTAGGAAGTTGTGTGGATGCAAGAACTCTAAAAACAGACATTTTGTCACTTTGGTTAGAGATCAAAGACCTAGAAAACAGGATGCAGCCTCCTCAAAGCATCAGATTCTCAAGTTGCCATCTAATATATTTCCATCATTGCTCAAAAATAAGTAATTTCATCATAAAATCCCAGCATCATAGAATGGTTTGGGTTGGAAGGGACCTTTATAGTCCAAGCCCCCCTGCCATGGGCATGGGCATCCTTCAGTAGGTTGGGTTCCTTCCCATAAAGCCAAACCTCAGGACAGAGGCAAATAAATGTCCCTGTTGCACATAAAATAAAGCAAATTTATTGGAACTTCAGAAACCAAGCCAAGATTGCATCTTAGAACTGTATCATTACCTATCTGCACCAAAATTAAGCTGCTAATAGCTCCAAAATAGGCAGGATCTTGGGGTTAGTTGCTTAGCAATTGAAACTTCTCTTTCAGAACCCAAAGGAGGCCTAACAGTACTTTTCATGATTATAACTTGAAGTTTTCCTTCATGACAGCGCAGTTGTGATGTTCTTAGCTACAAATCAATCACCTAAACCTTTACTTTATTTTGGTAACACGACTCCTGCTCTGCATGAGAAATATATTCCTGTCTGCCTGAAATCCGAGCTCTGATAGTATTTCATCAGAGCCTTAATTTGGTGCCATTAAAGTCTATTCCCACTGAGGGTGGCTCAGCTTTTCTGCACCGAGACACTTTACAAATTCTAGACCACCCTTAGCAGGCAGGAATATTACAAATACAAAATCTTTCCCACCAACCTCAGTAAGATCAACTAAATAATCAGGGAAACAGGCACGGAGCAAGAATTAGGATTGTCCTTTGGAACTAAATTGGTCCTTTAGCCACGGAAAAAGTTTCTCATAACACTGAGGAGTTAAGCCACTAACAAAGCATAACCCAGAAGCAGGACAGACCCTGTTTTCTTCAGCCAGGGAGGCACATGCCCAAACAAGAGAGCCAAATGGATAATTTTTAAAAGCCAAGAATAGAAAGTAAGGATGGGCTGCAGGTTGTGATAAGAAATCAAGGTTAGGTTCCTCCACCTGGAAAAGACCAAGTGATCTTTCACTTTTCAAGCCAGTGTGGTCCAAGTCATACATTTTGTTTTTACTTCTTGCTTTGCTTTCTAAGCAGGAAATACAGTATAACTTTTATTTTTTTAAGCTACTGAGTACTGAACGCTTTACAGCTCCAACCAAAACATTAGAAAAGTCCAGTTAAATATTTCCATTGGGAGATCCTAATTACCACAGGGACTTGAGGGCTTATCAATGACCTTCTTTGCTCCTGCTTTTGCTTTCCCTGGAAAAATGACATTCATTTTGGCTCGGAGCATGTGCTGCTTTTATGTTTTCCTCTCCATGCCTCTGAAAATGAGGACCACCCTTTACAAAGCTCATGGGCAGCCTCTCACTCCCTGCTACTGCAGCATCCCCAGCTCAGGTTAATGAAGATGCCCTCACTTAACTATGCATAACTGGATTTATTTCTCCTTTTTTTTTTTTTTCGCCTCACCCCGGGGTTATCACATAATTTATCAAGAAGAGATGAAGAATTTTGTTTGACAGAGCTGCAGCCCATCTGGAAGGTTGCAGGAGATGTAATGTGGCCGAAAGCGATGATTTCACCCTGCACCGTGACAGCCAGCAAGAAGCAGCAAACAACAAAAAACCCCTCACTGTGAATTATATAGGTGCAGAACTTCCACTGTAAAAGCTGGATTAGTTAAAAGCTTCCTAGATAATACTTAGTCATAGAAAGAATAAACTCTGGTTCCTCATTTCCTTCCCTTTGTCATGCGGCAAGACACAGATTAAAAAGACAGACACAGGGAAGTCAGGCACTTTGAGGGTTTGCCAGTATTTTGATTAGTGACCAAAGTCAGTGAACTGCACTTTGTCTTGTCTTTTATGTAAGAATAAGGATGAGTCATGCAAGACTAAAATAAACACCTTCTTAGAGGCAGCCTTGCTAATAATAGCTGCTACATCTTTAGTCTTCCCCGCTTGAAACTACTCTATTACTAAAGCAGTAGTATGGGCCAGAGCACGCTCAGGGATGGATTCTGCCTTTGCTTCCTGCATCTTCCTGATGTGACGGTATCAGAACAGATGATTCCCATTACTCTGGGTTTGAGTGGCACAGTTTGGCAGCAGGGAGGGCTGTGGGGGTGCCCGCTCTGGGAAGCTGCTGGAAGGTTCTGCCATGTCTGACGGAGCCAGTGCCAGGATGGACTCGATGCTGGCCATGGCCAAGCCCACCAGCAACAGTGGGAGCATCTCGGGTGAGAAAATGTGAGAGAAACAGCTCTGCAGGCCCCCAGGTCTGGGAAGGAGGAGAGGCACGAGGTGCTCCAGACACCAGAGGCAGCTGTGCTCCTGCAGCCTGTGGAAGTCCACAGGGAGGCAGAGATCCTCCTGCAGCCCATGGAGGAGCCCACGCTGGAGCAGGGGGATGCCCGAAGGAGGCTGTGACCCCACAGGAAGCCTGTGCTGGAGCAGGGTCCTGTGATCCCGCAGGAGACCCACGCTGGAGCAGCCTGTTCCTGAAGGACTGACCCCATGGAAGGGACCCACTCTGGGGCAGTTTGGGAAGAACTGCAGCCCATGGGAAGGACTGAGGCTGCATAAGTTCATGGAGGATCCTTTTCTGCTCTCTGGAGCAGGGGAAGAGTGTGAGGAGTCCAGCCACTGAGGAGTAAGGAGCACCAATGACTACATGTGATGGACTGACCACAGCCCCCAGTCCCCATCCCAGTGTGCCACTGTGGGGGAAAATCAGGAGGGAAGCCGAGCCTGGCAAGAAGGGAGGGGTTATGGGGAAGGTGTTTTAAGATCTGTTTTATATTTCTCACTACCCTGACTTGAGCTGATTTAAATTAAATTAATGTTTCTCCAAATCCTGTCTGTTTTGCCAGTGACAGTAGCTGCTGGGTGATCTCTCCCTGTCTTTATCTCAGTCCAGGAGCCTTTTGGGATATTTTCTCTCCCTGAAACACTGGTACATCCATGAACCCTGCATGGCACTGATACCAAAGGGAAGCTCGATTTCTGACTAGAAAACAGGAATACTTCCTATTCCTAAAACATAAATCATGTCTGAACTGTTCTGTACAAAGAGAAAATATTTTCAACATAAGCATCCCATAATAAACACATGAAGTATATTTTGACACTCCAGGGAAACTATTAAACCGTTACATGTCTTTCAGGTGTCATTGGGTAGGAAGGAGTGTAACCATCTCCAGTGTTTTTACATGGAAAATTCAAATATTAGGTATTTGTCAGGTGCAGACACTACCCAGGGAACACTAGCCATGGAAAAAACCCTTCCACAGCACAGCAAAACTCAATAAACCCAAGGAAAGGAAAACTCCCCCGAGTTACAACTGGAGCACGAGGAACTTTTCCCTCTTGTCCCAACATACAGGTTCTTCCTGCTTGAGTGTGCCTCAGACAACTGCACTGGATTCATGTTTCCCTGGAATTAAACAGTTTTCAGGTGCTGTCAAGCCCTCCAACCTCTCCGTAACAACAATCACCTCCCATTCCTCCATCTGAGCAATTAAAACAGCAGATAAACAGTGAGCCTGATATATTGGTGGGTATCCTGATGCCTGAAGTGATCACCTAAAAAAACAGAGACTCAACAGGAGTAAGGGAATAAAGGTAGGTGTTTATTTGAAGGGCCTTCAAAGGTACACCCTGGGCAGGCCAAAGGCGACACCCGAGATGGAGCCCAGGTCACGAGTTCTTCACACTTTTATAACTTTGGTTCATTTGCACATCAGGGTTAATTCTCCAATTACAACCCCAGTTAATGATGTCATTTCCTCAAGCTTGCCCCCCTCTTGAGGCTTTTGGTTTATACTTTTTGGGCCTAGGACAGTCTGGGTGTCCTTGGAGAGCAAACCTAGAGAGGTTTGTTGTGTCTGACCAGCACGAGAGAACAGCAGCTCACAGGCCACAGGAAACTTCACAGTTACACACCAGGCAGTGCAGGATTTGAAAAATATGAAAGTGAAAACCCAAGGCATCAATCCTTCAAGACATCATGGACAAGAATCAATCGCTTTTTCTGTGTTAGATCCGCCCTCTGTACAGGGAAGACTTACCCCAGTTAGAACCCACCTCTGCAGCAGAGCTGTTTTATTTCAAGATTGTCAGAACGATAATTTTTTTAAACACATTTTGTAATTTTTCAAGGGGGGAGAGCAATTTTTAGAAAAACAAGAGAATGCCCTGCAGGTTCAACACAACTGATCTTTCATTGACAAGCCTCAAACTGTCAGGTCACTGAATATTGTCCTTCAAAACTGACAACCAAGACTGGCTCCTATTAGAAAAACACTGTCAGTGGCTTCTCCAAGACTTAAAAACCCCATTTAGCTTCTCATTTCCTCCGTGAAGTTCTTTTAATTACACAGCCAAACTTGGAAAGGCCAAACAACAACAGATTCTTCCGTGGCTCTCACAGTCCTGTTGCATTAGGAACATATGTCATTTGAGTTTTATCAGACACCAAAGGAACCTAATCTTGTTTCTTGGGCACTTCTGAATTATTTCTGGCAAAGAGAGGCACTGAGATTACAAAGTGAGTAGTGCTGGCAGCAGGAGCAGTTTCTTTATAGCCTTTAAACCATGCTCACCCTCCCCCCATATATGGAAAGTATTCCAAGTTTTCATATATTTATATAAAACTTTATTCTCCTGAGTTAATGAACTAAGTCAGCACAGTAAATGAATAGGTTATTAGAAACTTTTCCACCATATAAGCCTGGATCAAATGGCAATATTCCAGTAGACCACTACCAGGTCTGCTGTCAGGGAGGGCTGCAGGTCTGCTGGCAGGAAGGCACCTGCATGGCAGAAAGGAGTGGGGATTGTCTTCCCGGCCCTGCCTTTCCAAATGTCTCTCCCAGCACACCATATGTTTCACACACAATATCCCAGATGGATGCTTAAAGGGCTCATTAATTCCTCAAACCCAGATTTCTGAGGGCCTGGACAGCTCAGACCTTTGTAAAACAGAGAGGGAGAAGTAAAAGGCAAAACCAAAACTGGGAGAAAGGGATTTAATTTAAGTTGTGTGCAGGGGTGGTGGTGAGCATTTGGAGTCAGCAGCAGCCCTGAATTCCTTCCTCTGGATCCAGTGCTCCAGGACTGTCTCATTCCATTGAAATAATTATCTGTACACCAATGACATTTCAAACACAGCTTCACTTTCGTGACACAACTTTGGAGGCTTGGTTTCGCTCAGAGCTGCAGACTGCATTAGTCATAACGTGAGCTCCAGTGATCCCTAAAAGGAGTGAACCTTCCAGTGAACCTTCAAAGGAGCAAACACATGGCCCACTAACATTTTTGGAGGGAAAAATTTCATAACATCCCAAGAGCCAGAACAATCCATCAGGGACTCTCCAGCTTACTTTCTTTGCTTTATTCTTTCGGGGCAGCACTGTCTGCTTTGCCATCCTGGGCACTTTTCTACTGCCATGACACAAGGTTGTGATGAATAATATTTATTCACTCCCTCCCTGGGCGTGGGGTCAGATTAATGCTGCATGGAACGTCTAAGGAGAGATGGATGAGATCCTGGAAGCACTTCCTTCAGGAAATGTGCTCAAATCCTCCTGCATTTGAAGGTGGAGCCTGAGAAGGTCACGAGGCAAATTGTCCAACAGAGGAGACAAGCAGGAGCTGGAAAGTCTGGGAGGAATAAGCCATCAGGCCAAGAGTTTCCCCTGATGTACAGCCCCACATGGAGCACAGAAGGACCTCTGGTCTTCCTCATGCAAATGAATTGAAAGCTGCACTTCAGGAAAAAAACGCAAATTTGTTGGGATATACGTAAAAATTTCATTGGTAGATGGCAGAAAAAGAGAGCAAAATTTGTAATGCAGATTTCTGCCTCGTTCTATTGTCATCTAAAATTTCACTGGTGCTATTTGACCTCTTTTCCAGCTCTTCTCTGGAAGAACAGATGGAAGTCAAGTGAAAAACGTGGAAAGGAACAGCAAAGTCTTATACCCCTCTGAGAGCAACAAAAAAGTGGTAGAAAATGAAATATTTTCTTTCCTTAGCAATGATTTTTTAGTAGATCTTTCCTCAGATACAACATTTTCTCCACAGTCCCAGTAACTGATAAACCAAAGAAGACAACTTCCATTAAAATATTTCCTAAATTTCCTTAATATTTTTTTGCCTTATCACTGACCCGGTGATAAAAGGCTCTGACATTTTACACTGGCCTTTGAGGAAGGCACAGATGATCTATGATCCATTTTTAACATCTAGCTCTGCAGCATCTGGGCAATTATTATCCATATTAGAAGCCTTTGGAGCCAAAGAACTAAAAGAATGTATATAATCCATGAAAAAATAATAACAATACCTATCCTCTGAAGTATTTCCTTGGAATTTTGTGAAGTCTGTGGCTCTGAAAGATGAAAAACATGTGAGAGATCATCCATTCCAGAAGAGCATCCCAAGATGCCAGGACAGGGGGGAATGGTTTCAAGCAGGTATTGGGTGGGTTTAGACGGGATATTGGGATGAAATCCTTCCCTGTGAGGATGAGGAGGCCCTGGCACAGGGTGCCCAGAGCAGCTGTGGCTGCCCCTGGATCCCTGGCAGTGTCCAAGGCCAGGTTGGACCCCCCCAGTCGGAGCCCGCTGTGGATCCTGAAGGATTTCTCAGCCTTTTCCTGCTTGTCCTGCTTATCCTGCATCACATGGAATCATCTGATCAGAACCTTCAGCTATTTCTGACCTGATTTTAATTGGTGCTCCTGTCTGCCCTAATAATGTGAATGATGGTGCTCCTTTCATCTGAAGCAGCGAGATAACTTCATGAATAACTCGGCCATAACGTCATCCCCATATTCCCTCTGCCTATGTTGTTTTTAGACCCTTGTGATCTAACTTTTCTTCTAAATTTGGCCCCCACTTTTGAAAAAAAAAACCACCCCAGGAATTTTCTGCAAAACACTGACGATTCTTTAAAGTTATTTCTTTTTCAATCCCCTGGACTTTAAAGTGGAAGAGGCTAGAGGGGATATCAAAATTATTATTGGTGTTGAATTTCGAGAGTCTGTGAATTTTTTGAAAGTCCAGCCCTTAAGAAACACAGATAAAAGATAGATAAGATATATACAGATATACTTCATCTGTAAATTGTGGGCATGAAACCCAAGTTATTTCCCAGTACGCAGAAGGGATCAGGAGGGGAAAAGTACAGCAACCTCTACCTACAGGAGCAATGAAATGTTTTGAGGGACAAAGCACATTAAAAAATTGAAGTCTATCAATCCAATTAGTATCTGTGCAGGAATACAAAACACTGGATAGAAATACAGATTTTCTAGAAGTGTCAGAGATCTGATTTTGACTGCTATCACATCAGGAGGAAATACGAATAAGAAAACACTGTTCAAGTGTGTCGAACAAAGTCTGCAGATCATAAAATAACATGTATTTATTTGTACTACCCCATCTCTTGCATATTAGTACAGACCAGTCTTTGTTTGCCACTACAAGCAAGTTTGCTCTGTTCAACCACACTTTAATAAGAAATTAATAACAACAGCTACAGCAAAGCACTTCATATCCATTTGGCTGCATCAACTCCTACCCCAGGAAAGTGAAGGTGTCATTTACAACAGATTAAAAGAAGACTGAAGTCCCTGTGGTATTGACTTAGGAAATAACTGAAATAATTTCCAGCTTTGTTTCATCTTCTTCCAGAATATGACTTAATCCTCTTTGCAGATAATTCTCCATTTACCAAGCAGGAAACTTTTGAGACCAGGATTATGCAAAATGTGCCTTGGCCCACAACAACTTTGATTTTCCAAAAGGCGCGGGCGAGTCCAGACTTTCATGGAAATCCAGAAAATGTCCAGCTGAGAACTTTTTTGATGGGAAGAGCCCTGACCTATCTAAATGTCCAATTACAGGCATGTGCATTTGCCTGGAACTGTTTTCAAATATCTGACACCCAATTCAGTTCAGTATTCAAACCAGGCAGCTGATTACTGGTTTTAAGTACATCATGAAAGGAGCAAGGTCAGAAAAAACATCAGGAAAATGTTTTCAGAGACAAATTCATTCAGAGAATCAAGTCAGAGAATGAATTTATTCCATAGTTTCTTGCAGTATACTCAGTAAATAATTTATTATCTTGTTTGAAATTATTAATACCTTGAAAATAAAAATTACAATGAAATTATAATCAAAAGGGTTTTGTTGGGTTTTTTTTCAGATAATGAATTCTTAAAAATAAAATCAACAACAGAATCTATCTAGCTAGATTTACTTGGCCTACAGTGACACAGTAATGCCACATTTACAAAACTCTGCTAGGGAAGGGATAAAAAATTGGAACTTTCCCATGTTAATAAATAAAGTCAGAGATATGCTGCTGAATAAATTGACAGAAATGCAAATAACAGCAGGATTTGTATGAAGGGAGCCCTCCTGTGCAAGCACCAAAATGCGAATTTTAAGCTTACTGAATACACAATAATTTCAGCACACAGACCTGAATTCTAATTATTTTTAAAATAAGAAAACTCACATAGTTATTGATATGTTAGGTGGTCATTAGAAGCTGATCATTCTCTTGTGAGCTGAAGTTTGTTAATCCTCTTTCTTTAACTAATCTAAAATTAATGAATGATGGTAAGAAAGAGTCAGTAAGAGCTAAAAATAATCTAACAGCAAAAACTTAGTCAGGCAATGACTTATTTATCTTCATGCTGATGCAGGTGTGTGGAAAAACATTGATTAAAGCAGCATTTTGGTGGATCAGTAGCCAAACCAGTATGGCCATTTTGTGGCCACTCCAATAGCCCTGGGTTCACTTTCAACATGGAATTTTGCAGACTGATTGTATTTCAGCAGAGCCAAGAATCCAGCTGGTGCATTTTGATTAAGCATTTTAATTCAGAAGCAGAGAACAAGCTTGGCTTGCTCGAAACTTCTTTGGTATCTTTATACCTCAAAAACCCCAAACTTCACCAATTTTTATAGGATGTAAATCTATGGGATCCATATGTCTGCATCACAGAATCATGGAATGGCTTGGGTTGGAAGGGACCTTAAGCTTAACTAGTTCCCACCTATATTTATAATATATATTAGCATTGCAAGAGGATGGTGGCAATATTAATTAATTATTCCTTTCTCTGTTAGCAGTCGAGAAAAAGTTAAAACTAGCACTGAAAACAAATGCTAACTGCATGACTGAAGCCTTAAGCAACAGTTATTAGCTACTGCTATCAGCAAAATAATCCCCTGCAGAATCCTGTTAATTAGAGCAAACAGACCAAGCAGCAAAACCACGGAGAAATGGAAATGCTCATCTTTGTTACCACACACCGCAGTTTCCTTCAGCAATGGTCAGAATCTGGGTCAGACACTGAAACTCCTCACCATTCAGCATTTTCCAGGGAGACCTGGAAAATCCAGCAGCTGATTCCCCAAACCACAATGATTCCCCACCATCTCCTGGGAAACTACGACCCGTGACCACAAGGATGAACAGGTCCAAGCTTCCTTTCAAATGCATAAACCTCTGTCACCCCGTGCGTGGGTTTGAAATTACCCCTCACACAAGCCAGCATGTTCCTTTGATAACACTGGCTTTAAAAAACTGACATTAGCCAAGAAGCGTTACAAAAGGACTTGGAGAATCATGGAATCATGTGGGTTGGAAAAGACCTCCAGATCATTGAGTCCAAATGTTAGCCTAGCACAAAAATTCTCTCTGTTTTCCTCAAAATGTGGAGTTCAGTCATTTAGGTGTGCTGGCTTCTCCAGAAGAACCTCCCTAGGCCATTTTTTCAATGCACTGGCAAGGAAAAAACTCAATTTTCCACCCAAAAACTATGTCTGAACTAAGGCAAGTCCAAGGAAGGAGCCCCACCTGACACTGTCAGCACACAAATGCTGAAAGCAGCAGATCTGAGAGAGAAAACAGAGGTCACTCAGCACAAGGGAAAGGGCAGCACAAGAGACAGAATGCAAAAATACAGATGGTCACGAGTGAAAAATACTCAAAGAACCGACAAAAGCTGAAGGTTGCTTAGAGATCAAGGCAGAAATGCATAGACAGAGGTGGGAAACCTCTACAGTGACCCGAGGAATTCAGCTGTGGTCAGCAGGCCCCGAACAGCAGAGCTGTGCTGTGCTGCTGCCCAGGGGCCAGCAGAGATCTGGCCACAGGAATTTATCACAGAGATGAGAGACAAAGATAACCTCTGAAAATAATGTAAAGCAAGAACTGTTCATTCTGGATACGAGTCAAGGGCTAGAAAATATGAAAGTCAAGATAAAGGAGAAAAGATTCCTGAGTATTTGGAGGTGAAAAACAAAGGTGTTGGTCGGACATGAAAGAAAGAACAGAGTTATCAGGACAAAAATATTGATGGCACACAGAATTACTTGAAGAAAAAGACAAAAGACACATTCAATTTGCAGCGGGAAGCTGATTGCATCTTCCCAAGTGAGGATTCAATCCAAATGACAAAGGCAAAACTGAGTATTATTCTGTAACTGCAGAATGTGAATTATTTTAGAGATGGTAATAAAGCAAAGAGTAAACACCAGCAGAGAACATGGGCATAAAAAAGAGACACTGAAATGTAAGAAAGAGACACTAAAACAGAGGGGATTCAAGCAGCAATGACATCTTTCATTATCGGCATTGATTTTTTCCCTGAATATTATTAAATTAATACTGTTGGTCACAAGACATTGATCTTTAGAACCAAAGCAAAAAAAGCTTGAAGTCCATGTGAAGCAGAGGGACACGCAGCACTGGCTTCTTGAACCCTGGTGTAATGAACACATTTCAAACTGCATTCATTTATTAAATGGAATAAATTAGATTTTTGCCAAGATTAAGGTCAAGGTAAAATACTAGTGAGCCGCAAAGCAGTGCTTTAGTCATATTTTGGCAGGAACTCAGCAGTACCTTATAAAATCCACAGCTATAGAAAAACATCTGGGACACTGAATAGTGGGCCATAAACTTCTATTGGCATCACTACAGGTGAATTTGGGAAAAGGGTTAGAACAGCCTATGCTGTCAATCCCTCCATCACCCATGGACCTCTTTTCCCTTAGCTGATTTCAACAATGATTTAAACACTGCCTGCTCTCTAAAAAGGCAAATCCAGACAGAATGACCAAAGCCCTTTTAGTTTTTGAGATGGGCAATCTATTTTAAGGACTGTGACTTTCTCTCCTAAATTTAATGATTCCTCTATTCATCATCTTAGCAGGATAGTTCCAGGAGAGTCTATACTTAAAATTTGCTTAAATATAAATCCACAGGATCTAAAGGGGAGTTTCTCCTTTGAGGTCAGCTCTCCCAAATGTCTCTATTTAATTTTCCATGCTAAGTGCTACAGATCACTGTATTTTTCCTTTCCCACAGCTGCTGCATGTAACTTTATTTTATCTGATCCCTAGAGCCTGGTAGATTCACTTAAACAGAGGTCAGTCTAATTGCAAAAGGCCTGATGCACAAAACCAGTTTCCAGCAGTAAATATGGATATATTTACTTTAGATACACGGAGTTTTCATCATTCCTATTATTATCTATACCTATGAAGACTTCAATACATCTTAATTTTAGTTGGAAGGAAACATAATATAAGTACATTTTTTATGGAGTTCAGCTCTTCTCCTGCCCATTGGAGCTGGAAAGCACCATGGTAATATGATAAAATACTTGGGGTGTCCTATTTTCCTTCCCAAACTCCCTATGTATTAAAAGCAATTGATATTCCTGTTGCTGGTACCATGGTATCTGTAAAACAGAATTCAGAGCATTTCATTTCATGTTGACATGACTGTGTCTGGTAACTGAAGGTTCTTTAATCCCCCAGAATATGTCAAATGCTTGAAAACCCATCTGATGTCTGGAACAAATGAAAAACATCCTGGTCTCATTTCCTGCCAAGCAATGAACTCCAGCTCTTTGGCAACAGCAGCGACAGGTTAAACATTTCCCCCTGGTTCCCAAAGCTCCTGATCTGCAGAGCTTGCTCTCATTCAGGAGTGTTGGGTTGTTAGGAGGGAATCAGGGGGACTTCCTTAAAATCAGAGATAAAAATGCCACAGAGCACCAGAGAGCACTTCAGCTCCTCTGCTGTAATCATGGAAGAGTTCACATCAATTTCATTATCTTTATTATTCCTGAAATCACCAAACTGTCTGAAGAGCACTTAAAATATAATTTAAGAAAGGGAGTGATAGCAATCACTCTCCCATGGCAAACATGTGGTCTTTTCTAGACTTATTTTTCCCCTCAGAAAAGGTGAATTCTTCAGCACAACATACATTCCAGCTGCACTCCATGATCCTGATGGGTCCCTTCCAATGTAGTATATTCTGTGATTCGGGGATTTGTAGTGAAATAATGTTTGTTTTGCTTCAGTAAAATCATAGAGATACAAGCCATTAAAAAAGCCCCGTAAAAATGAAATAGTCAGGTATGGAAAAGAGGAAAAGCCTCACTATCCATCCCAGCCAGAGTTTTTCTTAAGAAGAGAGAACACTCAGCTTTCCAATTCCTACCAATGCCAGGAAATAAAATTCATTTTCTAGAAGTATTCAATAAAAATATTCCTTCACCTCCACTATTTATTGATTAAAATTCCTGTTGCAGTCTACTTTTTTCCAGCACCACTACTGACACCTCATACTCCAGCTCCTGCCCTGACTGCCTTATCCAGGGGTTACTCCTCTGCTGCAGGACCTTTGCCTGGACCAAGCCAGAGGAGCCCATCAAGGATGTACCATCATTGGTGGCTCAATTAGAAATGAGTTTGGAGAGGCAGTTAATGACTGGGATTAAACTCATGAGACTGCACCTCATGAGGCTCAAAATATATTTTAGGCCCATCCAAGTTAAGCACCTGGAGTAAAACAATGGGATTCAATTTTTATAAATATATCAAGACCCCAAGAAAAACCAAAGAGGTTTCTGGTTTTGTGTGCTGCTGTTAATGTTTTCAGAAGTGCAGCTAAGGCCTAATATCTTACACGCCAAGGAGAAGGAAAAAACTCCACTTCTGTGACGATTTCATGCTCCTAATAACTTTGTGTAGCACTGTTAAGACCCTTCTCACAATTCTGTTCCCTAACACCTATGTAAAAGCAGAGTTCAACAATAAACTCGTTTATTTACAGCTCCAGCAACAATGAACAATTGAATGTTGCTCAATAGCAAGGAAGTATTTTATATTCTGTTCCATCTCTTCTGCTGCTCTCTCTTTCTCCAGCTCAGCCCTGCATCTCTATGACAATCACTACACAAACCTCATCATTCTGCAGCCCACACAGGCATTTAACAATTTATCCCTGTTGTCTCCATCACATCCACTTGGGAGAGCAGCAATCATTCCTGCTTTGAGGCTCTGCTAATATGAATAATTAAGTTCATCCCTTGAGTACCAACACCAGTTTCCACTGTTCCTTTAATTACTTGGACAAACAGGTTGGGATCTTCTTTTCCGTGCCTTTTAGGCCACAAATCTTTTGCTGGGATCGAAGAAACAGTCTGAATATTCCCCATAAAATGTAAGTTAGCAGTGAATCATGTCCCAGTCCTCCACAGCACACACTGCATTGTGAAATTCCAGCTATGTGTCAGCTGCTTCACTGGCACCTGTTGAATGCACACCTGATGATCACCTGGAGGTTCAGCCCTATTAAAAATTCTGCTGTTCTTCTTGTTAGGCCTGCACTGCCCTCACAGGAGGAAAATCTCTCCTGCCCCATCAGAAAAATCCCACGCAGAACATGGACAGTTCAACCCCCAGAAAAATCGATCTAGCTTTTACTTAAATTCAGCTTTTTTGCCCCCCATTTTCCCTTTCAGTGGAAAGATTGAAGCTGTTCCTCAGACTCCTCTCGAACACCGACCTCTCATCTCTCACTGAACACCCTGCGTGGCTTTCAGGCTGACACTGGGATTTCTTTTAAGCTCGGGGCCATATAATATCTCAAAGGGCTCACCTTCACAAAAAGAAAATATCCCGTGGTTGGGTTAGTCAGGATCCCCAAACAGGGGCACAAATGAAACCCAGGATTTGGATTATCACAGCTCAGTGAAGGAATGATGTGAGCCTAAAGCTGAATTCCAGTACAAGCAAAGCACCTTTGATTATCTCATTATTTGACCATGCCTGCATGGGAAACATGTTGTGCCAGGAATAGCACAGCGTGAGTAATTCAAACTCCTCTCATGAAGTTCATATTTAACCTGAAAATTCCCTGTAATCCTCAGAAATTCACAACAAATCCAAAAGGGCTACTGTCTTAGAAAGAAAGAATCAAGGCATGAGCTGTCTTTTTTTTGTTACTTACAGAAAGAGCCAAAACATTGTTAGATCATTTAAGGGCTCTAACTGATAGAAACCATGATGCATCCTGAAAGGACTCTCAAAGCTCCAAACAGGAGAATTAGAGTTTTCTGTTCATTATGTCTCCCAGGCTCACAGAAGCTACAAATATTATGCTTTCTCACATCTTACCGCCAAAGCTGAACCCCAGGTTAAGTGGATACAGCTTTCTTTAAAGAGCTGTGGCAGATCAACACTGAAAATGGCATAAATCTGATCCCAAAAGCGTGTGGTTTATACGATTTATAAGCTTTGTTCATGTTTATAACAAATCATTGCCTTCCAGAAGGCACATTTTAAAAAACTCTTATTTTGCTCTTATTTTTGCACTAAAAGCAGGACATATGTGTGATGTTGTTGTTCCATGATACACATCAATAGCTAATTAAATCAGCCACATATATTTCATTGTTTAACACTGCAGGTGGTCTGAACAAATCATTTCCAACTCATATTCCAGAGGCTTGGAACAGAACTGGGATCTTAATTTCTCCATATGTAGTTCCCTCTTCCCCC
The DNA here is from genome assembly GCA_013398115.1 of Falcunculus frontatus. NCBI lineage: Eukaryota > Metazoa > Chordata > Aves > Passeriformes > Falcunculus > Falcunculus frontatus. The sequence continues at coordinate 447,510 of VZRV01006487.1, read as the reverse complement.
TCAGAGCTCCATTACAAGAGTCAGTCCATTTTGAGGGCAATAAGAAGTTCATTTCTTTCATGTATAGAATGACTTGACAGAAAATCTGAAAGAACTAAAAGACTAAATAAATAAATCAGGCTGCCTGAGGTCTCTGAAATTCAGACAGGGCCAGCCTATGCATGGAGCAATCTCAGTTCCTTCAGTGTCAGTTCAGGCTTTGATTTCCTGCTAATAACTCTGTGGATTTGTGACAGACTAAGAGCATAAAGAGGTCAGTGTGTTATAAACAAGCTGTGAATTGGCTTTGTTTGATTGTCTAAATATAAACACATAAATACCTAAGAACGAGCAAAAAAATCTAATGCATTAAGTGGAAAAATTAATGAACATGCAAATTCACTTTGTCTGTCACACCCTGACTTCCGTGGAGCCAGGATCCCATCCCTGCATTTTCAGTGACAGGTATAAACCCAGGATCCATGGATTTAGTTGGGTAAAGAACCATTAAAAAGGATGAACTGAGGAGAAAGCCACTTTGTCTTGTCACTGATCAGCCTATACTCACTGTCAGGAAGGCAGAATTTTAAAGATGAAGTTGATTTCTAGCCAAATTTTCCTCTGTGCACGTAATCAACACGGCACAATTAGGATACATCCACGAGAAGGTGGAAGGAGGAAGCAAAAAAGGAGTTTGGATAACAACTTTTTTAAAGGCATCACTGATTGTGTTGTTTGTGCTGGGACAAAAGCAAGGTGCACAACAAAAAAGGGCTGGTATTAACATTTATAAGCACAGGGTGCTTGTGAAGCAGTGACAATCAGCCCACAGAGGTACTCACTTTGCAGAAACAACTGGGAGAGAGACAAAGAAATCAGGAAAAAACTCACTTGGACAGAAAGCAGTCTTGCAAAGAAGCCACATCTGAATAATCCAGGAGGAGTCACCAGGCATTTCTTGATAGAAAACCCCATATATCCTAAAGGAGCTATATAGATTTAAGGATTTGGCCTGAAAGAATACTATTTTTTTTTTTCTGAACTCTCTTCTAAGAGTTTCTAAATAATCTGTAAGAATACCTCCAGTGAAGCTAAACAGGGAATTTAAAATTTTATGATCCCAAATACTTTCTGAGTGTGTGCCAACACACAACAAAAAAAAGCCAAACCCATCAGAAACGACTTTTCTCTCTTTTGCTGGGTTAGTACTCCAGCTATTTAAATTTATACACTCATTGTGGTTTATCACAGACTGTTATGGCACAGAAGGGCAAACATAAACTGCATTGATTACCTCACACTATTGATACTCTGAGCCAGCAGAAGCTGACAGGTGAAAAGATAATTAGGGCAGTGATGAACCTCACTGTCATGTCTGCCTAGAAGCACCTGGTTATATGACATTGAAAAAAACAAAATTTGCTTTCTTTTCAGAGCTATAATCCCTTGATTTTTTTTTTTTTTTTTTTTTTTGCCAGGGCAAGAAATAAAACCCAACCAAAAAACCAAAATCAGACTCACTGGGAAGGAAAATTTTACTCAAAGGCCAGTTGCTGCTACCGAAATTTTGCAAGGACTTCTTGGTTAGTTTGGGTAATTTATTCCCTGAGGAACCTGTTAGGAACAGTGATTATGAATAGTGAGGATGAGTATCAAAAGGGAATTGGAAAACCTGCCACTCTTACCAACAAGAAGAGTAAGAAAAAAAAGGATCTCAGCTGTTGCAGGAAACAATGTTCAGTAAAATATCACCACATGTCAGCCCCAAAAATGATGCACATAGAGAGGCCAAGTGGCTGCTGCCCATCTCTCCCCCCAAGAGAAAGGACTGCTTTGGGTGTCTATCATGAAATCAACCCCCAGTTTTTATTAAATTTGTAGGAATGATGATCTTATGACTAATGACTTAAATATAATGACTAGATCTTATGACTAACGATTAGATCTAATGACTTCTGGCTCTGTCACATTTGCATTAAGTTAACCAATGTGTTGAAAGCCGAGGAGGAGGTTGGGTACTGATAAATGGCTGAGCAGGCAGACGTGGAGACTGCAAAATTTGTCCCCCAGGAAGCCAGGCTAAAAATAAAAAAAAACACCAACTAGGTGAACAATCAATTTCTTTTCAATTTCTCTGGCAACCATTTCCCACCAGAGCAGGCAACAACTCCCCAATCGAAGCGTGTGAGCAAACAAAGTTCAATTTACAGCAGTTCCATATCAGCAGGAATTAAGCCAACCTACTATTTATGAGCCTCTCCACCCTTCCTCATTGTACAGTGTCTTCCACGGTGCATCCTCAATCCTTTCTCTGCTGAAGTAGGACACAGATGGAAATGGGAAATCCGAACCCCGCTGAAGAAACTGCTGCAGTGGAAGTGCACTTTGGAGAGCGGGTGGAGATTACTGGAGGTGGAAAAACACGTTTGGGATGCAGGGCCCTGGACTGGTAATGAAGAAAAGATGTTTTCCACTTACCAGCAAACCCTGGCTATGCGTTTACCTCTCATACTCTGCATTTTATTTGTTCATACAATCACGGAATCGTGGAAGTTGGAAAAGAGCTTTAAGATCAAATCAAAACTGGTCTTTCGGAGTATCTGAGTCTTTACCTGTAAAATTGTAATTCTAATGTAAAACTCAACTAAAATTTCATCTAAATGAAGTAAATGCCAGCTCTGATGCTTGAACAAAAACAAAAAAAGAAGTGGAAGCATACAGATTAAAAAAATACTCTATAGGCACCTTTAGTGAACCTGAATAAAAAGCAGACTCTCTTTTTGCATGAGGAATCTCAGGCATTAAAAATTTAGATGGGAAGCAGAGCAAGAGACTTTCTGTGCAGAGAACTGAAAGTTGGAATCTCTCTCCCCAAGTGGATTTGCTCACCAGAGCACTCCGGTGATGGAAGGCTGTTTTCCCAGGCCTCCGTGTGACAAATGGCACCAAAAAAGTCACTTTTCAGTGCCCACATTTTACCGTTTCCTCTGAACCTACAAAACACGCTCCACGCTGCTGCCCGGCGTTTATTAACACACCAGGAGAGACTCTGGGGACGGACAAAGGGAATGGTGGAAAAGTGGCAGAAAGAATGCACATGTGGGGGAGGACTCACACGAAACATGTGGAGGAGCTAATGGCATCGTGAACACCAAATTAAATGGAGTTTTAATGAGCGTTTTCCCCACAGGAGACCAGGCAGTAAAAATGCTACGTGCTGCAAGTAGGAACCACGAGAAGATTTGGGGGAGACTTTTCTGAATCCCTGAGACACGGTGTGTGTCAATGGAATTCGTTAGCAAAATGCCATGATGTAGATACTCAGTATTCTGTAATCTGCCAGCTTTTTCACCATCCAGAAGCACAACTTTTTATCTGAATCTCTCCCCGTGAAGGGGCTGGTAAAACAAACATCGGAGACCTATTGTTACATGTTCCAAATCAAGTTGAAAATTGGGTTTGGATTACATAGGTGAAGTGTTTATTATTATTATTATTATTATTATTATTATTATTATTACTTGGAATTCTAAGCATCAAAAAATCCTTAGTCAGCTCTTTGACCCCGAATTTAAAAGAGGAGTCACCAAACTAAAGAAACTTCTCTCCAAAAGTAGGTGATAAAATCCACATTAGTTCAGATTGGCTGGATGAAGGACGGAAGGGGGGTGTTGCTACTGAATTTTTCTCCTGCTGATTACCTGTCACTGAGAAAGAAATTTGTGAGATGGTCTGTTCTGGGCATGGAAAAGGGATTTAAGTAGTGCATCAAGGCCAGAAATTCAAGAAGTACCTACAGAAGAGTGGCCCAAAATAGCACATTTGTAGATGATATCAAGCACTTGGCCCTATCCATGTAGACCTTCCACTAACTGGTTTCTCCAGAATTGAATTTATACTTCAAAGGATTAGATTTTCAGGTTGCCATTTTAGCACAGTTAAATTTTCTAATATTAATGGCCATAAATTAAATCTGGTTCAGTTCAAAATCTAGTTATGCATTTAATTCCATTAACTTCCTGGCACGGAAAATGTACCCAGACAATTAGATGCTCTGTACACTTGTAACTAACAGCAGTATTTATTTAAAAGTGTTTTCTAAAACAGTCCTGTCTTTCTTTCCTCTAAATCAAGAAAGTTTCATAGTTTTTCCTGGTGGCTTCTCCCATTTATCTCTTTGCTCCAGAACCACAAAGAGTAAAGATGGATGGAGCCAATCCCTGTGCAGTTCTTAGATTTGTCTTGTCTTGCAGCCTCTTTCCCTTTTATTTTGCTTGTGTGGATGAATTAAGCTAAATTTGCATGCAGCCAAGTAGAAGCCCAATCATTTTATCTGTATTCTCTTGTAAATTATTAATTCTTGTGACTTATTAATGCATATTCAAGGCAGAAACCTTTAGATGCTTAATAAGCATTCTGCAGCTGGACAAGATTTTAAATACTTTGTTTTTCTTTAAATGCAAAGCAAAACCCAACAGTTTATATGTAGTGTAGGAGCTGTGGCATAATAACAATGGCCTCTTTTTGTGTTTATCTAATTCTCACATATCTAGGCAAAAAAAAAAAAATCACATGACTCTGTTTCTTTTGTGAATCAGAGATACGTAATTAATCTACGACTCTATGTGAAGGGCTGTGATTTAAAATCAACAAGCCCAAGGCACTGGGTGAGACCAAATAAATATTGCCAGCAAACCTTGTCCCTGCAGTGCCAGGTAACAGGCACTGCTTGGGAAGCAGCCACGCACAATCCGAGCATGGAACTTCCATTCTGGCCTGGCAGCAGCACGACTTTTAAAGGGAAGTTGTTGTGTTCCCAATGCTCTTTTGCTCGGAATAATCTGGTTGCATTGATAAGACACCGGAGTTTTAAAATTCACCAAAGAGAGGGAAAAATATCAAAGTGATCTCTAGAAATTCTACCTTCTGGAGCTAGATTGGTTTTATCCCGTATTTAATAGAAAGGATACAACCAGCTCTGGGTTTAACACTCCTCTTGCACAACTAGGACAGTTTTTAAGCTGCTGGAAAAGCAAGATAAAGCATTTCTAAATCGTAACAGCAGAGAGCTATCATAGAATGTGACGAGAGAAATAAGTGGTGGTATCAGTGTGGCAGAGAAAGGTCACATCTCTTCAGCTAGAAAGGAAAAACATTCATGTAGCACTTCAAATGTACATTATTGTTATTATGAGTGGTTAAATGAATCAACATGTAGAGCAGTACCAGGCCAGGCCAGATGCAGGGAAACACAACACAAAGAGCTTGCAGCTGCTGCTGAGTCAAGAAGCAGCATGCAGGTGCTTTTTAGCTAAAATTCTAAAATTCCCTTTTAATTTGGAAGTGATCTCGGCTCAAAGCACTCAGGGACAGCATCTGTACACAGACAACACTCGTGCCAATTGCCTCCCATGAACTCAACCACTTGGCTGTGCTGGTGCTGCAAAATGGACCTTGCAAATGACAAAGACCTGCTTTTAGAACTCTCTGTTTTGAGGCAGAGCATCCAAACCTGCAGCACTGAGTTTTACTACAACTGCTGGGCTTGTACACACAGCACTGAGAAGGAAAAGGCTCCTTTCTCAGCCTTCCCTCTGCAAGTTTATCCCAGACAGGGCAGTGAGACACCTTCAAGCCTGATTTTTTGGGAGATTTGATGACTGCCGTACCACAGATACCTAAGAGAGGATTCCTTTAAGGTCTCATCTAAAAGAGCTGGGAATAAATGTGCTCATGTCCCCTCCTGTTGTACCTCCCTCTTGCTCGGACTTAAGGAAAAAGAAAAATCAGTGCAAACTCCCATAAAGCTGAAGCTGTGTTAAAAAGGGGACCCTGCATTCAGCATTTTGCCTGTCATATATTTTGCTTCTACTCACGTAACACGTGAATTACAAACACACTCCTAACAGGAGGAGAAAGGAAAGGCTGGTTATGAAGGAAAAACTGGGACACAGGAGAGGTTATTTGTCATTTAACGGCATGCAGTGAACACTGCAATTTCTGCTTCAGCATCCTTTTAACCTTCAAATAAAGAGAATTATTAGTATATTACTCTTCCTCCCTCCCTCTTCCCTCAGAGATGCTACTTTGAAGTTATGTTCTATATATTATTTCCAGTATGTGAACACATCCACACACCTCAGAGCCTGAGCTTCAAGCCCTTCTTCAAGGCTTTCAGTTCATTTTCATGCCAAGTTGTTTCATTAGGTACAGTTTCATCCTTCCTTGGGGCAAGAGAGCACTGGATACCTCCCTGACATCCACAAAAAAGCTTGGAATTAGTCTGTAATTCTTTCTTACCTTTTGGGCTGGAAACAATCACCACGGAATTAGTAATAGCGGGAATTAGTAACACTCCTCAACCAAGGTGATTAAATCAGTGAGTAGCAGAAGTGGGTTTCACAGAAGTTTGACCAGAATCCCAGAATCATTTAGGTTGAGAAAGCCCTCTAAGATGATGGAATCCAACCATTAACCCAGCACTGAACCACAGTTCTGTGCCTATTAACCACAAGCAAAAGAGCACAGATGAGTTCCACCGTGCCCTGTCAGGGGTGTTGCAGTTTTAAGGCATTTTTCCCGCTTCTAGAAGGAAAATTTTTAATGTGCATTGTGATTCTGTGCAAGGAAGGATTATTAACTCATAAGCAAAAGGTAGACCTGATGAATTATTTAAAACTGTTCTGAAAACACCCCAGTACATAAGCATTTAGGCAGATAAATATAACACAGGACATTTTTGTAGCTTCACCAACCCTGTGAAGTGACCAAGCACTAAAAGCACCTCCTGGCCTTTAAATACCAATATTTAATAGCAGTTTTTTATATGTTTATTCAAGCTAACTTAACACTGGGCTGAGACCCAGTACACAGTAAAAAACCTCAGCTGCATTTATATGATTTTTCAATTTCATGATACACAAAGCACTGGGTTGCACTTCTCCAGCTCTGAGCTTGGAGAAGGCAGTGGCACTGATTGAATAAAATTCCTGCAACTCCACCACACAAGCCAGAACATGTGCCTCGACTTCCAAATGTGCATCCCCTCTCAGAGGCAGGAAGCAATTACTTCTATTTCTTCCCTTTCAATAACACACTTGCATCTGCACAATGCGGCTCTGTGACAGATGACTGAAATTCCTTGACACAGCAGCAGCAAGCACACAGGCTGCTTTGGGCTCAGCCTCTCCTGCTCATCCCACACGCTTGGAATTGCACAGGGACCGTAATTAACCTGCTGGGAAAGATCGGGTACCTTTCAAATTCCCACTCTGCACCTCCCTGGGTAACTACAGGCAAGTCAGGCTGCTGTCAGTCTTGTCAGACTGCACAGGTCCTGGAAGAGGCAACAGCCACAAAACTCAGCTGATGGCCTGAAGGAGAGAGGAGGTGAACACTGGGGGAAAAAAAAGGAAAAAGAAGTCTTCCATATGCATAGGATATCCTTGAGCTGGTAGATTTTATCAAGTTCTGGGTCTGGAAGCAGATTTTCAGCATGTTTTGATAACCAGCTCGATAATGTCACAGATAAGAAATCTTACAACATGTAAATATTTTTCATTTAGAAATGCAAGGAAGGAATTAAGGGCCACAGCAGCCACATTTATCAACCTAACAAAAGCACCTGAAAGGAGCTGCAATATAAAATTTACAGCCAAAACACCACAAATGGCAAAAAAAATACCATTTCAATCAGAAAGCTTCTTGGCAACTGGAATCTAATTTGGGGTATTTAGCCAGCTTTTCATGAGCCTATATTTCATTTTGTCACAGGACTTTCCAAATTGAAAATGGTGAAGAGATCATTTAACATACTACAACTGAAATAATTCTTAATATTGTTGTTGATTCAATAGTGTACTGGACCACTGCCAAGACCAGAAGCTATATTCAATTAGTTTAGGAACATATGTCTTCATGTGTTGGGAAGAACCGGGGTGCAATTAAATTCACAAAAATTATTCAGCAGATGGAATCAAATTAATGTGTTCCTGTGTCTTATGTTCTTAGAATTGTGTTTATTTTTTTGCTTAAGAAAAAACCAAAACCAGCTATAAACATAAAAAGAGATCTATCTTATTTTTTTTCTGTTGACATGCAAAGATGACGATCAGAAGCTGTTTTGAACACAAGGAATACATTTGTAGGGTACAGTTCCAATGTATACAGCATAGAGCATCTCCAGCCAGGGGAGCAACACGTGGAAGTCTTTTGAAATGTGCAGGAATAAAGATAATAAAGATACGCATGGATTAAAATCCTGCCCCACTCCAGGGTTGTTTCCAGCTTGAAGTATTTGTCCCCACCCTCAGCATTCAGCCCCCTCTGGTTCACCTGGGACAAGAAAACCGATTAAAATAATTAAGGATAAACCCATCCTTAGATGCGCGGCCGCATCCTCGGAAAAGAAGAACCCCAGCATGCATCTACTCCAATCCTGGAGCACGTGAGGAGAGTGAAATGTAGATGGCTGAGCCTCCCTGACAGTTTACTCAGACTTTCAAACCCTTTTGACAAGCTCCGTGCAGAAGAGTATTAAAGCACGAGGTGAAGCCGTGCGGCAGAACCTGGTTAGGGAGCAGACGAAAGAGGAGGAATGAGTCACCCCTCTCAGTGCCTTGAAAGAAAGTGTAATGTCCCACACTTCCCCGATGGAAATCACACTGGCTGAGGAGCAGAGAGGCAAACCACCAGAGCAAACAATCACTCTCAGTCAGAGCTTGAGCTTGCTGAAAATCCAAAAGGAGCCTAAAAGCAGGGAATGTGAATTCCCAGTCTGATAGCAGGGAAATTTTCATCTGTGGGGACAGAGGACGTTCAGCACTGACAAAAGGAGACCTGGGCTTCACTGCACATGTCCTTCTGCTCATATTTTGCATTCCATGGCAGCTGAGCTTGTAAATGAAAAGGAAACATACCTGAAAATCTCTATTTGTGTTGCTGATAGGTAAAGAGACGATCACAGAAGTGAAATATGTCTATCAGTGAGTTCTAGAGTGTGGGGAGGCCCCTCCTGGCAGCAGGATGGACCTAAAAGCCCTTTCAGGGGCACAGCAGAGCTCTGAGGACTTGTGGGTTTAGTGCTGTTAAATTGAAAGCAAATTTTCAAAAAAAAAAAA
>VZRV01006487.1:370625-438209 GCA_013398115.1 Falcunculus frontatus | reverse complement strand
CCCCCCCCAGCCCAGTATCTCCAGCTCCAGTATCTCCCCACCACCCCCAGTGTATAACTCTCATCACTGGGGCACAGCTTTGACCACTGCCCTGTACCTTTTCCATATCCACCTATGCAGCTGGCAATTCCTTTGTATTTGCCCTGCATAATGAGTTTTTCTCCATCTGAGCAAAACCCTCTCAATTGCACATTAGCCAAAATTTAATGAGCAAACATCTCAGAAGAATAATATCTTCTAACCATGGCACAAAATCATTAATCTCTATCCATCCTGAAAATTGTATTTTGTTCACAGCTGCTTGTAGTTGACCCCTTAGCCACCTTCCTACCCAATTTTTTCCCACCTTCAACAATAATTTCCCATGGAATGATGAAGTAATATTTTGTTTAAAACCAAAGAGATTGACTCTCCTGCATTAATCTTGTTTAAAAAACAGCTAATCTCTGCCTTTAGTCTTCCCAAACCAGCATTAAAAGAAACAATCCATTTATACCAGTTCCCATTTGCTTCCCATTNTGAAATATGTCTATCAGTGAGTTCTAGAGTGTGGGGAGGCCCCTCCTGGCAGCAGGATGGACCTAAAAGCCCTTTCAGGGGCACAGCAGAGCTCTGAGGACTTGTGGGTTTAGTGCTGTTAAATTGAAAGCAAATTTTCAAAAAAAAAAAAATCAAAAAAAGAAAGAAAACAGTTCTTTTACAGCACAGACCAAGCAACTCAGAGGCCTCTTCTCAGAATCCAGACTGGGGAAAAGAGAGCATGAGGCAGGGCAGAAGCTGAGCTGTTGTTATGTGGAATTTNTTGTATTTGCCCTGCATAATGAGTTTTTCTCCATCTGAGCAAAACCCTCTCAATTGCACATTAGCCAAAATTTAATGAGCAAACATCTCAGAAGAATAATATCTTCTAACCATGGCACAAAATCATTAATCTCTATCCATCCTGAAAATTGTATTTTGTTCACAGCTGCTTGTAGTTGACCCCTTAGCCACCTTCCTACCCAATTTTTTCCCACCTTCAACAATAATTTCCCATGGAATGATGAAGTAATATTTTGTTTAAAACCAAAGAGATTGACTCTCCTGCATTAATCTTGTTTAAAAAACAGCTAATCTCTGCCTTTAGTCTTCCCAAACCAGCATGAAAAGAAACAATCCATTTATACCAGTTCCCATTTGCTTCCCATTCACTTTCAGGTTCCCACCTACCATTTTTTAAATTCTGGGTTAAAACTTCCAACAGATTTGACCATGGGAAAACCAGCAGCTGCCTCACACTTTCTCTGAGTACACATGTCCTGTTCATTACCCATCTTTCCTGCTGGTCTATACTCTGACTCCTGTGAAATCCAAGCACCATAAATGCTGTTTACCAGCTCTGTGCTTGACTGCCAGGCTCATTTTCAGCAGGCACTTGATCACCCACAGGCACCACGTGAACCCCACGGAACGCTGGCACAAAGCACTCCTTTTTCTCTCCAAACTCAAAGAAGAAGTGATGCCACATGTTGGGAGAGGTGTGAATGTGTTGTATGTACCCCGAATATCAATAGGAATGAACATTTTTTTTAATTTCCCCCCAAGTCCTACAGATCTCCACAGCCTCCTTCGCTGACTTTCTAATTTTAACTGCGCTTTGCGCATTTAATTTTGATGGCTGATAGTCCTGCAGGTATCTGGGCAATATTCAGTCCCCACAGAAAGCTGCCATCTCTTCCTCAAGAAAATAAAACATCCCAAGCCTCTCCTAGTGCTATCATTCTTTTAAAACTACATTCAAAACCATTTCGTGACTCGGAGTTATTTCTCCAGAGGAATCCCACTAAAGTTCACCGAAGCTGCAATGGCTTGGAGCATTTTTCACCCCGTGTCATACCTGCTCCAGCAAGAACCTGGCTGCACCGCTTGTTCCAGCAGTAATAACAATAAATTGCCTCTTTTCTATTCCTCAAACACAGGCTTGTATTGCCTCCTCTAGCTGTCAACACTGCTGTATAGATTTTCTCCTGACAAATCTATCTACCCTTGCCACGAGCTCCCCCTGACTCAGATCTCTCAGGTGGCTCCAAGCCTGTGAAGTGATCCTCGCATTTCATCCCTCAAAACATTTCTAACTCACTCTGGCTGTGATGCTGGAGATATTTAATGAGTTGCCTCTTCTCATCTCTGTGGATTGGTCTTTCTTTCCTTCCACAAACCATGTGCTTCTGGCTTTTCCCTCTCATTTTTTATAAGAGCAGGACTCTTCCATGTACTCCACAACCCAACACAGCAGCAGCAGCAGCAGCTCAGGAATTCCCACACAGCGGGATCTCCCTGTGCCATATAAGTGTTTATCCCTGACCAGGAGCAGGAGAAAATGGAGGAACACTTTCTTTGCACATCTCCTGGTCTGTCAAAACAGTTGCTCTGCCTGCCAGCACTCGCTACCTTCATGACTGGCATATTCCGCTGGTGTCAGCGAGACCCAAAAGCCACCAACTGCACGGGAAAAAAATCAAAAAAATAAAATATGAATGGAAATGAGGTTCACAGAGGCAAAACAAATTCTTGTAGTTCGCCATAACGTTGAGGCCCATGCAGGAAATGCATGGCACTGGTAGCCTTTTAGAAGCCCTGTCAGAGGGCTGAGGGAAGAGCCCTGCAGGGACAGGAGCTCTCACTTGGTCCAGCCCCCAGGGACAATGTGGCAATAGGCTGGGAGAGCTCCCAAACACAGACTAAACTGCTCTCTGGCATTGCTCTTAGCTGCCATTTCAGCCTCTGAAGATACTTCATACCAAACTTTCTCCCAGGCATCTTCTCACTCTAGAATCATATTCCTTGCCAATTCTCCATTCCTCAGGCTTTTTAGCAGGCTTAGCCTCCATCTTCTGCCAGTCCCAGTCTTCCCAGTTTATCCTCAGTCCCACTTCCCTTCTACTCATCCCCCATTCCTTTTTCGTTGTTTTTTGGGCATTTCACCTGCTCTACCCCTCATGATGCATCCCATTTCTCTTTATCCATTCTTCCCATTCCTTCCCCTAGTTCAGCCTCTCTCCTTCCCTAACTCTTCCCTCCATACAGACACGGTTCCTGGGTTAACCCTGTTTCTCTCCAGTTCCTGTCCATCTTCCATGGCTGTTCCGAAGGCCGTGGCTCGGTCAAGCCTACTCCCTCACTCCAGATGTGCCCACCCTCCAGCTTCATTGGCACTGGAGGAAAAGGTCTGGGATTTCCACCAGATTTCAGAAAGTCATCTGAGGGAACAAGCGCAGTTGGAGAGCTGACAAACAGAACCAAACACAGCACGTAATTTGGGTATGTCTTCAAAAGAAAACTTCTTGCTCAAAAGCATAGGAGCACTATCATTTTTATACTCAAAGCTCAGCAGAATTTAAAAAAAAAAATCAACAGAAAGGGGAAAACCAACTAAACAGAAAACATCAACTCAAACAGCTTCAGCAAGTGCTTAGTAACTTGAGCAAAGGTTGTAATAGTGGCAAGTATTACAAGTAAAATAGTGGCAATATTACAAGTAAAACTGGGACAACAGTTTTATCCCAAGCAGTAGAAGCATTTTTATAACAGAATCCCAGAATGATTTAAGTTGGAAGGGACCTTCAAGACCATCAAGTCCCAAACCCCCAGCATGGGCAGGGAGGTTACCCACCAGATCAGGTTGCTCAGGACCCCATCTAAGCTGGCCTTATCTTCTAATCAGGCCTAAATAAATATCAGCTGTGATTGTCCAACATCCACGAGCTGTGTTAGTGCCTGAGAATCTCACCATGGCATTTATTAGAGGATGAGCAGTAAGGAAAGTGCAACTTGGTTTTGTTCTGCATCCCAGGCACTGAAACAGCCACATAGCCTCAGAGAGTTAACCACATCCCTAATTAAAGGAGAGAACAAAATTACCTGCTTAATATACTTCCAGTGCATATTTGTAAAGCCACAAGAAAGTAGCTTCTTTATAAAATATAATCTGACCTGTCACTTGATGGTCTTTCAGAAAAAGGGGTGGAGGGGCTTTCACTATATCTACGGAAGATATTTAATAATTGGTGTTTTCAACTTCCCCCCCAATTTACTTGGCATGTGTTACTCCATTATGATTTAATTTGGACAAGAAAACTGCATGGCTGCTCAAGCAGTAAATTTAAAGTGTAAATGGATTCTTGGCTGCCGATGGCCCAGTTTCTGCTTCTGTTTCCATAGAAACCCATGTAGGAGTGGCAAGGAGGCATCACTTAAAATATGAACTTAAGGGTTTACTTCTCCCTTTTTCCTCCCTCTCATCTCCAAGCAAATGGGAGGTAGTTTAAATTTTCGGCCCCTTCTTTCTCACCCTTTGATTTTACTCCTGGAAGCATATGAAGGAATAATCCCACTGGCCAGCAATTTCCTCTGCTCAATTACAGATTCTGGGCTGCAGGAAGTGTGTACTTGGAGCAGGAGGAGGAATGCCACACTCTCACACATCTCACACATGTTTGGTACCTTGCCACAAACTGTTTCTGTCCAGTGAAATTCGTACTGATGAAGGGATGTAAATATAGAAGGTAGAAAAATCATCCTTAAAATAAGATGTACAACACTAAGCCTGCCTAAGAGGAAACTGTGAAGCCTCAGGTCAGATACTACACACAGCCGAAGTCACTTGCTAGGTTAATAATAATCCTCTCATTTATTGACCATCACTCTCACAAGATCTTCAATGCAAGGTTCAATTTATGAGTATCTGTGATGAGACCCAAGTGCAGTGCATTTCCTACAGTAATATGTCCTGTAACAAAAAAATCACTTCACCAACATAAAAATTTAGTGAGTTTGTTCATCAGAAATGGTTAAAAAACTCAGATGTGGCAAAGCAATTCTTTAAAGGAGTGATAGAGACAAATGGGACCTGAACCAAGATTCCACGATAAGTAAAAGACAAAGATACAGAGACAAGCAGAGTGTCTCAATCCCACTCCTGGGTTTATTTAATTGCCAGCAAGATCCCGTGCACACATTCTGAACCTACTTTGGGCACTTCTTCAGCACTGAACCTTTCCAGGCTCTTGCAGAAATGAGCCCCACATCACACCAGCAATAAACCAAACCCCCCCTCCCCTGAACCAAAACAGTCAGGCAGGGAAACAGAGGAGAAACCAGTGAAGAAGTGAAGGCCACCATCTTCTCATCCTCCTCAGCACGGTCCTTTCCTACTCCTTAACACATTTTTTTTCCCCTTCCCATAGAATTCTAACACAGTAACCTACCCAGATATAAAATCCATGAGGGTTTGCAAACTTTCCTTCCAAAAATGGGGGAACTCAGTCACAGGGCACGAACCCCTCTTCACTTCTACTCCGTAGCAGATGTTTGAGGTCTGAGTGAGTTATCTTCCACAAAAAACACTTGCTAATAAAAACCTTCTCTTTTCCTGCTGGCATTCTTTGGTGGGCAACAAGGCCAGAATCTTTCTTCTCCCAGCATCAAAAAAAAAAAGGAAAAAAAGAAAGTAGCTACAAAGGGGACATAATTTCAGAAGCTAATTAAGCCTGCTCTCCAGAACACATATGCCTTGTTATCATCAAACCTGCTGCCGCATGGTAAAAGAAACAATTTGAAAAGGAAATAAAGAAACAAAATGTAAATTTTCTTTACATGATCCACATTGTTCTTGAAGCCTGATGTCCCTGTTAGACACATGTTTGCAAAGGAGGAATTATGTTTATGGCTCTAAGCAGAGCCATTGCTTAGACTTTGCCCGTCCATTAAAAAAAAAAAAAAAAAAGACAGAAACAAATCTTAGTTGCATTTCTCAATATTGCATAGGTTTGTGTTGCAACGACATAATATTTTTTGATTCACAGAATAATTTTATCATAAAACAGCTCAACTGTTCAGCTGAGAGCAGGATTTCTAACTACGTTTTGCCCGAGAATTCCAAGATCCCTAAATCTTGTGCAGACGTCTAAGGGTAGGGACGTATTTATAAACTGCCTTTGGATATTTATTTTTGTTTATGCCGTGCCTGTGGTACTTCCCAATTAAAGTAAGTGGGGCATCAAAACCTATTGGGGTATGAGGGAGTAATTAGGCATCAGAATCTAAGGAAACCAATTAAGCAGCAAGCATCCTTCAGAATCCACCCCTGATGCTTCCAGACAAAAAGGCTTCTCCCGTACTTGTGCAGCACAAATGAGACAAACAATCCTTTGGCAAACTCCTTGAGATGCCACGGCCCATAATGCAGCTCAAGGCACTAACACCTGACTGTTCAGCATAAAAGGCACTTGCTAAAATATTTGCTGACCTCCAGGTGCTACTTGTTGGCTCTTCTGCTGTTCAGCTGTAAGATAGTGACTGTGACAAGTATTTTTTTCTTACATCGCTAGTCCTAAATAACAGAGAATTGTACAAATCCCTTTCAGTTGAATCCATGCTAATCACAGTGAAGGCTTTTCTGTACCTATTTACAAGCACAGCAAATTTTCTGGTGGCACCTCTAAGGCTCAGGAGGCTTAAAAGGATGATTGCTGCATTTGGAAGGAACATTTTCCTTGACTCCTGTGTGTGACAGAGGGAAAAATGTCCTCTGATTAAAAAGGCACTCTCCACCTGAGATCCAGATCTGAAGGATTTTAAAATCTCACCCATCAGCAATTTGTGGCTCCATCCAAAGGTCAAACGATAAAGCAGAATATTTAATATATTTGAAGAAAATACAGTGGTGAGGTATTTATTATACAATATGTCTGTCCTACACATTTATTAAAGTGAATTCCACCAGTTTACAAATTGGCTCCTACCTGAAATTATGCTGAATATCTCACATTGATCACTGAAATCAGGGGTTTTTTGCTAAAAATACATTGGTGGATATAATAAAACGACAATTATAATTTTGGTGCTCTTACACAAAGGTTATGACTCATTCATTAAAATATTTAAATTAGCAAGCCTACTGCTAGCTAAGATGGCAGATGCTAACACAGCCAAAGACTCAACACTCTGCATTATGTATGACTAACGAATCTTTGTGTAGAATGATGTGTAAATATTTCATACCGAGCAAATAGGCTTTGTGGAAAGTAGCATGATCTGAAACACACACAGATCACATCCCAAGTGTATTCAAAATACCCCTGATTATGTCACACAAGCAGAGAAGAACCAGCTCACACATGCCGAGTTCAATTCACCATAAATCAGGATTTTTGCCATCTGCCGGGACTGGAAACTCAGCTTACATAGTGAAATCCCTGTTTGCATCTCAAATTTTGAGTCTCTATTGCCTATTTGCCTTCTGAAAAAATACCAAAAAGTACAAGATGGCCAATAAATCATCTAAGAACTTTACATACTCTTAGCAATGCAGATATAAGCCAACAGGGTAGGATCATTGTCCAGATACGAGCAGAGCTTTAGAAAATTCTTTCCATCATTTATTTATAAACTCGATGGTATGAAAATACAGACTGCTTCATATGAGACCTTCCAATTTACCACTTGGTTCTCACACTTTTAAGCTTTTCCTGCCCTCATCCTTTCCACAAAAAAAGCATTTTGAAGGCTTTCCTGCTTTCCTGTACGCTCCAGTTCACGCTCCATTACTTCCTGCACGGAGACAGAAACACGAACCTCTGTTAAACCTACCAGAACAGCAGCGTGGAGCAGACTCGAATCTACCACTTATTTACCACTGAGCTGCACTTTCCCTAAAAATTCTTCCATTATCCTCTAATTTCCAGTTTAATTTCGCGTGTGTTCCATTACAGGGTTCACAGCGCCCGCGCCGCGTCAGCAGAGCCCCTTCAGCAGTGAGATAGGAAATGCTGATAAGAGGAGCCTTTCTGCTGGCTCCAGAGCATCATCTCTGAGCAAACAGCTCAAACTCACTGAGCAAACAAAAGCTCCTTCAAGTCAGCAAAGTGGCAACAGCACCGAAAATGGGGCCACGGTAGCAATGTCAAGCGAGGGACAGAACGATCCCTGTCCGGCTGCTGTGACCAGAGCACGAGGATGCTGCAGGACAGAGGAGGAAAACACTGGATTTGTTTTGTGGGACACCTTTAACATCACAATGGGCACAGGAGCAGGAGTTTTCTAGTCAAATTTGAGGCTCACCCAAGTGTTAGTGCAGGTGTTTCTACAACAAACACGGCCTGGAGCTCAATCTAGTGACACAGTGATGATTTTACAAATGGCTTGGATGCGTGGAAGAAGAATCTGGGATTCTAACAAGACCCCATGAACAATCCAAACCTCAGCCACTTGGGAATGCTGTTTATTCCAAAACCAACTTCTTTCTTTCAAATTACTACAGTAGTCACTGGACTAAAGCAAAAAGCCATCCAGGCTTTTCCACTGACACGCAGAAATGGCATCATCCAGTAACAGAAGTGCATTTCATTAATGTCCCTTACCTCTCCATTTCCCATAAAATGGCAAAAAAATTGTGAGAAACAAAAATAATATTAAATTCCTCACGAAAACATCACGAAAATATGTTAAAATGTAGACTATTAGACTGTTAAAATGCAGACCAATATTAAATGGCATCTCCAGGATTCAAGGAAATGTCTGTAAGGTCCTTTCCTAGAAAAAAAGTTACTCTGGAAATACTTGTTCAAATTTTTTTCCCACTTTTCTATCAGGGTACTAATGTACTTGGACTTGTAGATTCAGTTCTAGAGAAAAAGTTTTCTGTTCCTATGAAATGATTTAAGTCAGGTGGCTTGGTAATAGGAGGAATAGAGCTCTTAACTTCTAAATCAAGACTATAATATTCCAGAGAAGTCACATGAAATTAGGCAGCTGAGTGGAGCTACTGCCACAGTAGCAGTCAGTTTCCAAGAAATGGATTTTACAAGTAAGCATTTCATTGTCAGCTTCAGCTTTGGGAAATCTGAAGTACTTGACACATGAGGCAACGTTTGATTCTTTTTCCTAGATTAGAAACGTGCTTTAAGGATGGTCTGTATCTTCCTCTGTGGCTCTGTGCCTACCTAAAATCACTACAAAACCCACCTTCAGCTTAAGAGTTATCCCCAAAGAAAGAAAAAGCCCGATTTATTTCATACAGCAGTGAAGAAACTTGTCCCAGATGCCTCTGTTTCCTCCATCCTTCCCTTTTTGCAGCAAATATCTCACTCCAGGACGCAGAGACAAGTTGTTTTCTCTAAACACTTGGCAAAATGTTAGAAAAGACAAGACCCCTGAACAAGACCACACCTGCCTCAGGGAACAGTTAAACCAACCTAAAAAATCCAGCAGTGAAATTCAAACCTGCCTCTGACTGCTGAAAGTAAAAGCTGCCAATTTACAGTTCCTCTCCCTACAGAAAAATACGAGGCTCAAAAGCTGCAATGAAACAAATCCCCATGGCTTCAATACAGCAAATAAATGAACAGTTCCCCAAAGCCCAGCTCCAGACCAGTGTCCTGACCATTTCCTGTTGCTGCTGTGTAAGGTGATGCATGGAACCTGAAGACGCCAACCCTAAAAATTCTGCTCTTGCTGAAATGTTTTGTTTCCTTACGAAGCAAAGCTGGTCTTCCCACCCATCAAAAGAGATGTTTCCAAGTCACAAGTAAAATAAATCTTCCCCAAAACCAAATAATTTTGCAGCCTCTACAGCACATCCCTGACCTGCACAGGATCTAATACAAGAAACATCACTCCAGATTGTCTCTTGAGTCGTAACATAAACCAGGTATCGAGATGATCACCAGCAGTGCAGGTGAGGGAAGAGTAGATGCTGCCAGAGTCATTTTCTCATGTTCAAGATGTATTCAATCATTTGTATTTAGCAGTCTAAATTAAGGCCTTTGCACGTTCCATTTGGAAAACAAGGGGTTTTTTGTAAGGAATGACAACATAAACATTCTAAAACCTCCACATGCAAAACACTCCGTGCATGAACAGAATGTAAAACCTTCCCCGACAGCAGCACATCGCCAATAAAATTACAGTGCAACCTCTCTTTCAAAATTCTCTTAGTCAGTAACAGATAACCATGGAAAGGTCTAGGTTTTAAGAAAAGTGGTTTTGCTCCCATAGCAATGAGCAGGAAACACAACACTTATAAAATCAGTGTTAAAATGGAGCAGCTCCTATCTAAGTCTAGCAAGTTTCAGCTTAACTATGGCAGCCATAAAGCCTGCCAGCTTTGAGGACAGCTTTCCCTTTCAATGTGTTTGATAAAGATGTGGCAGATCAAAGGTCTCCCCTGTCAATATCCACATCCAGGATCTCCACTGTATACCACACCTACAATGAAAACACACTCTGGAAACAATAATAATTTATTTGCTGTTAACTGCAGCTTTAGGTCAGGCATTTGTATAGTGAATTACTACGAATTTCTTCCATTATGTTCCATCATTTAATCAAGGTTCACTGCTGCTGCACGGGCATTTAGAGAGTATTCAGAAAATACTAGAAGTAGGAGTAAAGAGACAAAAATCTGCGTTGCTATAGCTAAAATACGTGCAGTCTAGAACCACCTCCACTAGGTACCATCCTACTCCTCCAAACTGGGAATATTCAAAGTGTCTTCTCACTCTGTCAAGCAGCACATTCCAATCCCCAGCAAGACTTAACAGGCAGGTCCACGGGGTCAGCTCCTTCCATCCCCAGTTACTATCAACAATCTTAGCCACTATCTGCATCTCCCCACATTTAATACGTTCCAAACTCTACTATAAACTGCTGCTGAGACTCGCTTAAGGATCAAGTCAACCAAGCTTGCTAAACATATGCAAGTCTTCAATGGACAGATGGTTAGTTTAGAAATGCAGCTGAGGCTGTGCTTCAATACATCATCATCTCTAGAAAGCCCTGACAAAAATGAAGCGTTCAATGACACTTCTGCTTAGGCACAGGTAGAACTAGAGAGCAGAAGAACATAATAATCACCTTTTAAACTGTAAAATAATAACGTGAGCACAAATTATCGTCAGTACCAGAATGCTAAAATGCTATTTACACCCTGGAAATGGGAATGGAAGCAAACTGGGAAGGCTGTTAAGTAGACTCAGATTTTTAGCCCTCAAACATTATTAGATCCTACCAGCTGTCTCAAGGAACATGTACGTTCTCTCCCGAAAACTTGACATCTGGAGACTGGGATGCTGTCAGACCACAATCAAAAAGCAAAAATGCCTTCCTACAACTCTAGAAGAATGTAAGCCCTGCCATTTCTATTGTCTACAAAATGTGTTGCTTTCTCTGATATATATGTATGCATAGATGTAGATAGGACTGTACCTACAGACCTATATAAATTATGTTTACACCCAAATAAATCAATCCCTTGGTCTGTCTGTCTGCCTGTCTATCAACCCATCCACATTTTATCAAACATCTCTAGGCAGGAAAGCACAGAAGAAATGCATTTAAAAGCCTGATACTACAGTGACAGGGAAAAAAAATTCAATGTTCTTCCCACCAGGTAGTGAATTAAATGCAAAAATCACAATAGCATTCTAATGTAAAAAATAGAATCCAGAAGACTTTCCCTTCTCCTGCCAAACAAGCCAGTGAAAACAAACGAGCTACCCCCAAATCACAGCTTGGGACATGCAAAATTTAACGTTATATGATTATTTTCTTGGTGCAGAGAAACCTAAAAAACCTAACATTTCTTTCTCTGGAAATAGAAACTCTTTTGTCACCCGTGTTTTAAATGTGACATATTTTGAAGGGCTGTTATTCCTTAAATAAAGACAGCCTAAAATAATGTCAAAACCAGGGGCTAACAACTGTGGGAATCACAAGTTAAAACTGCTTGTATATGTGTAGTTTTCTAAGGGTGACACCTTCCATTTCTACTTCTTTGGTGTTCTCATTAGGGTCGGGATAAAGTCAAAGTCAATACCCAGGGCAAGAGCTGCATTCACACCAAAGGTGGGAAGTTATTCTTTGTGCTGGATGTGGATAAAGGAAATCACATTAAATCCCAAAGTTAAATACTGTGGTTTTAGGTCAGTACAAGACATTTGGTAGAAGTCAAGATCTTTACGAATAAATCTCATTCCAGGCATAGATGGCAGCTCACAGTAATACCTGTAGAAACGAGTTACAATTTGTATTTCCTTAACCACCTACTTAATTAAGTTCTTCATATCTGAATGCAGCAAAAGGCAGCCTTTATAATCTTTTAACTTTATTTCTGTGTGCTTATGCACCGTAAATTCATAAGCATAAATATTGGCAGAACAGGCAGCATAGCACAGAGTAATGTGTCAGTTTTGTACACTTTTGTATGGAACAGTAATAACAGCCACACAAAATGGTGAAATCCCCTGTTTGGGTTTGAGTCAATGCCATACTGATGGATTCAGCACTCTGGAAAGCCACTGCTGTCCTCCGAAAGTGACCTAAAAAGCTTAATTGAACAGTAACAGATGTAACCAGTTGTTCTGTTACATAACTTAATAGAATAAGGAAAAACATCTACATAAAGGGCAAAGCTTCCCAGTTTGGGGGAAGAAAAGGCAAAGAGTTCCGAAGCCTGAAGGTAAGCCAGTGTCTCTCAGGAGACTGTGGCCTACCTGCTTGAGCTAAAAATGAGTTAGCAAGATTTGCAGAAATCGCCATGAGGAGCCAGAGCTCCATCCCATCTTCCCTGCACTTCTTTTTCAATGGTCTTCCCCTTGTGCACTCTCAGTCTGGAGTCACTGATTGTTCCACAAGTTGCATTTAAACAAGTCTTGAGATTCACCCATGGACCCGTTCCCTTTTGCATCTTCCAAGCTTGTGATTCCGGCCTCCGGAGTGATCTGAGGCCTCATATGACGTGGATAAGTGGATTTAAGCAAGTACAATAACAAAACTGGAGCCTGCAGAGTACCTGCCCTGATGAGCACATTGTTCCCAGGTTACAGAGCCCGTACATCCCAGAGCTGTCCTGCCACCTGCTCCCTGCCACCTGTGCTGCTTCCAGCGAGGCCCCAGCCTGAGTTATCTGCACCATGATGAGCCCCATGACTCTGAGTTTCTGCATTCCAGAAAATAAAAAATAAACCAGCTCTCTTAATTCTGAATCTTTCAGTTAAAGCATTTGGAACCACAGAATGGATGGGGTTGGAAGGGACCCTCAAGACCATCCAGTGCCAACCCTTTGAGGACGTAACAGGACTGAAGTCCAACAAGGCTCAAAGCTTTTGCAATAATAAAACTGGGAAGAGAATTCAGGTCTGGTTTGAGAAGCTGAACTGAACCTGAGGATTTTACTAAGCCTTAGTCACTGTGAGTGAGATCCACATCAGATCAATGCATGAGGCTCCTTGTGAGTGCAAATGTCAGCACGAGCTGACACTGCAGCTGCTTGTTCTTTAAGTGGTCTCCAGCCACACACAGTCAGAGAGGGGGAAAATTCTCCAGCCAAGCCCAAGCAAAGAGAGCAGCCAGAGGTAAGGGAGCAATCCCGTGCTATTCCTCCTTTTTTATCACTCTTGGAGGGCAATGATCTGGTGTTGGTGTCCTTCCAAAGGCACACATGATTAAAGCTATGACACTTTTAGTAGTCGTGCTGCATGTTGCAGTACAAGCACAAAATTCCCTTGGGAATGTCATCCTGCCCACGTGCAAATTAAGAGGAAAAAGAAAACCAGAGAAGATTTTTGGGTTTTTTCCCCAAGTCTGAAAATGATCTGAAAACTACTGTGGTTTTCAGCTGCTATAATTTAAAAAATATTAATTTAAAAAAAAGGCAAAAGTTTAGAGAGAATTCCTCCAATTAGCCAGCAGGACTCCACATTCGTATTCTAGGGAAACAGAAGGGTTTGTGGTTTGGGATTTTTTAAAGTATGAAAAACCACAGCTCTTGGGTTAAACTTTTCATTACATTCTTGAGCCCAGGACTCACATGAGGACTAAAGAAAAACTTGTGCCTACTGAGGCCATCAACACTGTCCTGAAAGCACAGGACATCTTTCCGTTAGTGCCTGAGCACTGTCCTTCAGGTGAGCAGCTAGTCCTGAGGGCTTTAAAAGGATATTTGTGCTCAGGTATCAGCAATTCATCAGCTATTCTGTTTGGAATAATCATTTGCTATCACCTTGCCTATTTACAAAAGCAATGAGTTAAGCTGTATTTCCTGGGAACACAGCAGAAACAAACAGCAGGAAGTTTCCACACTCAAAAATCCCTGACTGTGCCACAATTCTGAAAAATGATATTTTAATCTGCATAATCAGAGAAAAACCTAAACAGGGCCCCACAACAGCTGTCTCCAGATATTCTGGCCCCACTGACCTCCTGCCTTGCCATCTTGCCCCTTTAATTTTCCATTGCAATGTGCCACCCCTCTGCTATTTTTGCTTCAGAGCTGAGCTGTGAACCTTTGGCGGGGGGAAAAAAAGAAAAAAACCCAATCCCATACTCATCTCTATTTATAACTCCATTTAAGAAATATTATGTCAGTGCCTTGCTGGGCTGTGGGGTGGGACAAGCTCTCTATCCAGCAAGAGCTGCTTTCCCCCTTTACACCTTTATCGTTACTCTTGTTGTGATCGCCTGGGGATATCTTTACAAAGAAAAGAGTCTCAATTGCTTCTTCCACCGAGCCTGAAAGAAGGAAACTGGCACAACTCTAAAATCTCTTTCAGAATTCTCTTAAGGACCCTGGTCTATACTGGCAGGAATTACTGTCTTTCAAAAAGAATTTCAGAAAAAAACAACCCTGATTTGATTTGGCAGGGGAATTACTTTTCAGGGTTAATTACTTTGGCAACAGATTTAAATAGATAACCATCCATTTAGCAGCTTTAATGACTAAAAAGAACTCTCTTGTTGAAAGATGACAGGGAGGATTTTGCATTATTGCAGTTCCAAGTATTATCAGTAAGTTAACCTGGAAAATAGCTGGAGCATCTGGGCTGTCACTACAGTTAGGCAAAACCAAAACAAAACAAAATAGAAAAAAGCACAAGGATTACCAAAAACTTATTATAGCTGTGAAGGACAGCAAACACGGGGTAAGCTAGTGGCAAACTTCACTGAGCACTGCAAAAAGAGCTCAGGCACAGGGGCAGGGGAGGGCTGGGGCTGGGGAACAGCACTGGGGACATGCTCCAACCCAACCCAACCTCCAAGGACAAGAAGAGGGATCCCAAATCTCTCCTGACCCTTGGACCTCTCGTATGAGATGGACCTTAGAGACACCTCCCTGCTCTGTTCCCCCTTCTCTCCCTGCCTGCTGTAGCAGCTCAGAGTAGCAGCTCCACGGATGACCAAGAGCCTATCCCACACCCCAGTCCCCAGCCTGGATCCGCTGCGGTGTGAAACCTCACGGAACACTTCCAGGTTCTCCCAGGGAAACCCACCACGGGAGTATTTTAAGCACACACACCTCAAAATGCCATCCTTGCTCTAGCTTAGGCTCAGGAGGAGTTACCCTGGGGAAGAGGGAAGGCTCAGGAGGAGAGCTGAGGTGCTCTGTTCCCCTCGTAGGGGGTTAGGCTCGAGCACTGAGCAAGCATCAGCTCTCGGCGTAGACACGACCGAGGGAGGATTCTCCAAGGAAAGCACAATGTTCACCTTAACCCAATTTAAAATATGGCTTGAGACACTTTCTAAGAGAGCCCCTTTTGCTGTCTGCCTCCAGCTCAGAGGATCTCAACACGAAATGCATTAAAACAAAGCAGGCATTGGACCGCCGGCAACCAAATAAAATCCTGCTGGGTAGGACGATGCTCTGTTTTGGAAAGAAAATATGGGATGCTCCTGCACTCCACGTTCTCATGGAAAATCTAATTCCTCAGGTAACCCAAGCAGAACACTGAGAATTCTGCCTTTTAAGAGGGCACATCTGGTCTAAAAGAAAAGCTTAATACAGGAGTTACAGGGAAAATCAAACCGAGGTCACCTGTGGAAAACAATTTTTCACTATTTAAGTAACTTGTTCTGAGTAACCAGGAGGCTGGAACTTGCATTGTGCATTTAACACAGCACAAGCAGAAACCAAAAATTACAGGTGTGTAAATCTCAGCAATATATTTATTCGGGGGAAAAAACCCAACAACAAGTCATCTAGAACTGCAATAGCTGCAGTCTTTGTCAGCTGCAGGTATTGATCACAGATTAAAAATAATACCTTACACTATTCCCAACAAGTATCCTTTTACATAAGAAGCAAAATTCCATTGTTTGAGACTTCTGGCTGCTTCATCTGATCTTCCCAAAATCTATCCCCTATTAAAGTTTCTTTTTTCCCTTGTGCATGTTCAATCTAATAAAAAAAATATTTTATATTTATGAGGAAAAAATACTGTTAGATGAGGCTTCTGTTGAACTCAGCTACTTTCTCCAGCTCACTAATAACTATATATAATGCAATAATCACATGGACTTCTTTTGATAAAGGCCAATAATATGATAAAACTAAAATAATTATTAGCATTACTGATCGGGAGAATGCAATTAAACCTCTGGATATTTGATCCAATCAGCAAACCAAAAGAAAGTCAAAGCTCATCCAAATAATATTTATCTGCGTTTACTTCCTACTACTATAGTATGATATGATGGACGTTGAATAAAGTCTGTTATCCATCAGCTCCTGGACTGCATTCAGTTTTAAGGAAGAAAACAAAACCAAACGTTTATTGGCATGGAAAAAGCAAATCCCATATAATCCCAAGCACGGCCAATATAAACACAAGCTTTACACAGCATAATAATCCCTTACAAATCTTTGCACTGGGAGACATTCACATTATGGAATAAGCACGTTAAAAATATGGCCTATTCAGTCTCTCAGCAGCCCACGCGACCCAGCAGTGTGAGGGAATTACGGAAAAGATCCATGGCAAGGCCCTGGGCACCCTCCCCACGGCAGCTGACAGCGCTCTGGGGAGGTGGAAGGGAGAAGAAGACAAATGGCCTCGTTGCTGTCACATCCCCCCAGCGCCAAGCTGAAACACAAAGCCAAAGGTGCAGCCTTCCCAGTGGTGTTACAAGTGTGGGAGGCAAACTTTCTAAAAATTAAGGCATTAGATATTAAACAGCACTCTGCACCCAGAAAACCAGCAATAAACTCCACTTGTTCATCAAGCACCGACTAATTTCAGATCCTGCAAGTGACTTTTGGATAGGTCATGTATGATCTTATAAAGGACTTCGGATTGGTTTCTTCAGCTGGGCTTGGCTATCAACACTTCCCAAATGCTTTAGAGATGTTTGTCTTTCACTTCAGGCTACAACCACATTTTGGTCTAAGATCCCACACTTGCTACCCCAAAACCCTCTTCTCAATTCTTCGGTGGCTCTGGGACTCCTGTCACCTTGTTGTCAGCAGTTCCCACTTCCACTGCTGTTCACTGAGGGATTAAAAACATCCAAATGTACTTCGATAAAGCAAAACTTTCAAAATGCACTGTGAACTTCTGTGATCTTTGCCTCCTCTGTATTTGTGCAGATACAAAAATGTAGGTTCTGGTGAGAAACTTCTCTTTCACCCCACAAGAAGCTGTACAAGGTAAAATGGGGTAAATGAAGTTGTTACTACACTGCCTCTCATTGCATGGCTCATCTAAAAATGGTTATTCTACTCCAAAGTCGTGCTGATGACATCATATACAAATGAACTATCTGTCCTGTTACCATCACAGACCAAAAGCAGCCAACAAACAAACCTCAGAGCTCTGAAATAATAATATTGGCCCCTTAACCCTGCTAATTATGAAGTTAAAGGAATCATTTTTGTCTTCTTCAATTCCTTTTACAAGGAAAACCATAAAAGAAAAGCCTTATAAGTTGAAGATATATCTAATTTTAGGGGTTTTTTAAAGATCCAAGCAGACAAAGCACACACATGCACATAAACTCCAAAATGAGTTACTTAAAGCCAGTAAAGTTTGTACAGTGAGGAGCTTAATTGAATTAATGGGACAACTTTGCCTTTTGAATTTCTGATGTTGAAACAGAAAAAGCTGAGTGTAAAAAAGTGGGAAAAAGATGGTAATTGGAGTAGTCAAACCAAATGCCACAGTACAGATATTTCTAGATTATTTCTAGTCACCAATATCTATGAGGGAGAAAAAACTGAGGCAAACTCTGTGCACACTGTGCCACCAGTGAATTTCACTAAAACTGCAAAACAAATACATGTAACATTAAAAATCCTGATAAAATATGATTTTAGTAGATATTTAAACTTCTGAGAAAGTATCCTCGTCACCCACAGAACTCAAGTTATCATTTATGAGGTAGGATATTGTTTATTAATTAACTTTACTCATTTTTATACATGTCTTTTTTTATCCATAGTAGTATTTTCTAAAAAAATACTACTTTTAAATGCCTTCAATGAGGTATAACATCTTCACAGCTAATATGACCTCAGTAATAACAGCTCGCTCTGCATTTCACATTTTCACCCAATTGCAAAACTGGGGCTCCTTCAATAAAAGATGTCTATCTATTGGAGTCTTTTAAAAACACACCAGGAAAATTTAAATTATAGCAGGAAGCTGAACTTGACATTAACCTAGATCTGTTTTGTGAAAAAATACATGAAAATAACTATAGATGCCATACAGATAAGCCTACATTTTAAGATATTAGTTCTCGAGGGGTTTTTTGAATAGTGAAATTTAATTTCATAGATGATCAATTAAAGGAGGAGACATTCAAGAAGTACCTTGAAATCAAAAGTGTGTCTCTGAAAAGCTGAGAAATCATGTTAATAAATAGAAACTCAGTCAACAGAACAGTAAAATAATCAGAATTTGACTGCCTCAAGTACCACTAAAATAAGGGGTCTGTGTGGAAAAAATTAATGTTTTCTATGAAACTGGTAGGGAAAGCTGAGAGTCCAAAATGAAATCATAGAACCACAGGATGATTTGGGTTGGGAGACACCTTTAAAGCCTATCCAGTGCCACCCCCTGCCATGGGCAGGGACACCTTCCACTATCCCAGGTTTCTCCAAGCCCCATCCAGCCTGGCCTTGGACACTTCCAGGGACCCAGGGGCAGCCACAGCTCCTCTGGAAAATCCATTCCAGGGCCTCAGCACCCTCTCAGCAAAAACATTCTCCCTCGTGTCTACTCTGAATCAACCCTCTTTTAGTTTAAAACCATTCCCCCTTGTCCCTCCACCGAAAACTCTGTCCCCATCTTTCCCATAAACCCCCCTTAAGTACTGAAAGGCCACAGCAGGGTCTCCCTGGAGCTGTCTCCTCTCCAGGCTGAACAACCCCAGCTCCCCCCGAGCCTGGCACTCGAGGGACACTGTTCAGTGACAGCTTTATTCCAAGTGCCAGCGTGGGGGTGGAGAAGGGAAGGAGTGGGCCACGGAGCTCCAGACTGGCAGCACGTTTTCCATCTCTCCCTGTGGGCAGCAGCAGGTCAGGAGAGGAGCACATTGGGGCTCCCGGCAGTGCCAGCCCTGGAGTGCCCCAAAAAGCTCTCTCGATCCCTCACAGCACGGCTTGGGACACCCCAGGCTGCCACCTGCCCGAGGAGCCAGCAGCCTTCCCTCTCCTGCTGCTACCCAGAGCTAGAGAGAATGAACTGCCTTTTTTCTATCAGCACACAGAAAACATCCCAGAGGAAAAGAAGGAGAAACTCAGCAGCTTAATCTGTATTCACAGAAAGAGAATATATATATCTATCTATCTCATATTCTCAGGATGGAGATCTAATCGTGGAATGGGTGGGATGCAGTTCAAATCTCTTTGTCAAGCAGAAAGTANTGACCCATGTCCCCAAGTGCCACAACCACAGGGCTTTTAAATCCCTCCAGGGATGGGGACTGCACCACTGCCCTAGGCAGCTGTGTCAGGGGCTGGACCACCCTTCTAGTGGAGAAAATTTTCCAAATATTACACCTAAACTTACCCTGGCATGAGGCGAGGCCATTTCCTCTTAAATGTGATAGGACCATCTTAAAAACATGGATACTTCCAAGGTAGTGAGTGTGCATCAAATGCTGACTGTGTGCCATTTATGTTACCAATAAAAAATGAACATAGTAATAATAATAATAATAGTAATAATAGTTTTTCCTGAATAATATTAATTATGGTCTGAAAGAGGCTAATCACAGGAGCTAGTACTCATGAAGTGCTGTCAGCACATCAATGTTTCTGCAGCATGATCTGCCACATTCTCCTGCCCAGAAGCTTTTACTTCCTTTTAAATGATTACAGCTGGAGAAGGCAGTTAAATCTGTGATACAGACGTGTTTCAGCAGGTTTTTGGGGTTGAGTTATTCAGATCAGGAAAACAGTACCTCTGGTTTGAATAGCACTGATGAGTGTCAGTACAAAAAGCATCTGTAAAATGGGAGTAGAGTCATCTGCTATTAATGTGTGGTCACTAAAAGAGCACGTTCACTGTGGACTCCTTAGAATTCAGGAAGAGAAAAAAAGGGAATAAATGAGGAAAAGCAAGGCAAACCTTACAGTGCATGTCCCAGCATCACCCACAAGCCTGACAATTTAGGCCTGGGGAAAAGAAACAACGGCAAACTAACAATCAAAAAAAGCAACCTCGTGTTTGCCGCTTTCCTTTCCTTCTCCCTCTTTCCAGCTCTTCATTCCCCCGAAGAAAAGGCTCAAGCTTTTAATCTCAAAACACTTCTTTGAAATTACAATACCCCAAATCAACAGTCACACGAATGATTACAAAAATTACACCATAAAAAGAAAAAGATCCTCTTTTCGGTACTAGATTTTGTAGCAAATGTTTCATAGATCACAATTCCCTTCCACAAAGGGTTCCAAATATTCTGCTGGAATTAAACTGGTGGCAGTGGATTGCTGCATCCCTGCAGCTTTTACAATGGTTGGAATGGGTCCTGAATGAAACATAATACAGCAAATAACAAAATGATGAGCTTTCTGAGAAGGACAAGGACTGCAAATGTACATTATTACCTTTTAAAAGAAGAAGTTTCCCACATATATTGCTAGTTTTGCAATTTGATAAAGCAGCTGGGGAGAAATGATATTAAACATATAAATTTTCTTTCTTCGCTGCATATTGATTGTAGTGAATTAGATTAAATCTACAGCTATTTTGTTTTGGTTTTGAGAGCGTGTTTGGAGTCAGTTGGCTGCAAAAATACCATTTTGCCAAGCGCCACTGGCACAGACGAGGGAGCTGAATCGATTAATACGTGAAGAGTTATTTTGGCAAAAGGACTGACGTGGGCAGCTGCCGGCCCAATCCCATCTCCCACCTGCAGGGATAGCTGCTTCCTGCTGGAAAGGGCCACCTCCAAGGCAGCTGGAGCCTTTTCCAGCAAGAGGCAGGAGCCAAGGCTGGGTGGGAAGGGGTGCAGAGCTGCCAGAGCGTCCCTGTCCCTGCTGGGTTCCGTATCCCGGTTGTACATCCCAGTTTTGTATCCCAGTTGTACTTCCCGGTTTTGTATCCCGGTTGTACATCCCAGTTTTGTATCCCAGTTGTACATCCCGGGTTTGTATCCCAGGTTTGTGTCCCGGTTGTACACCCCAGGTTTGTATCCTGGTTGTACATCCCGAGTTTGTATCCCAGTTTTGTATCCCAGGTTTGTATCCCAGTTGTACACCCCGGGTTTGTATCCCAGTTGTACATCCCAGGTTTGTATCCCAGTTGTACATCCCAGGTTTGTATCCCGGTTGTACATCCCGGGTTTGTATCCCAGTTGTACACCCTGGGTTTGTATCCCGGTTGTACATCCCAGTTTTGTATCCCAGGTTTGTATCCCAGTTGTACACCCCGGGTTTGTGTCCCGGTTGTACATCCCGGGTTTGTATCCTGGGTTTGTGTCCCGGTTGTACATCCCAGTTTTGTATCCCGGGTTTGTATCCCAGTTGTACATCCCGGGTTTGTGTCCCGGTTGTACATCCCGGGTTTGTATCCTGGGTTTGTGTCCCGGTTGTACATCCCAGGTTTATATCCTGGTTGTACATCCCGGTATTTCTCACAGTTGCTTGGAGACAGTTGCTGTGTTACAAGTCAACTGGAGCTGTAAAATAGCAGCACGGGCACAGATTGGTGATGCTCTGTCAAGGGGGATCTGGTACTTGCTGACTGCTCAGGGCTCTCTCCTTGCTCTTGAAGATCCAGAGATTTAGGTATTTAGGAGGGAATGACTTAGGAAGGTTTCTGTCCTCACTGATACATTTGTGATCCGTGTTTAATACCAAAGTAAACCTTCTGAAACCGCACTGATCATTTCCCCGCGTGGAATTTTGCTCACAGTATTTTTCGAGTTGCACGAAAAAATGTGGAGATTGTCATTACACAGGACAAGGGAAATATTTCATACACTTGCTCTATAAATAAAAGACATATTTTACAAATTAGTAGCTGCATTTTGTTCTTGCTCAGTGTTAGGATATATGAAATACATTCCTCTCTCTTATGAATATGAATCTAGACCATGTGTCAGAGCTACCTGACGTGAAACATGAAGAATTTAATTCATTGCCACTCTTTCTGTCCCTTAGCAGCTTATCCTTGCTCATATTTCTGACATCTTTTGCACCTTGCATGCATGTATTTTAAGCCAACCATGAAATAAAGGCACAAATACATTTAATGAAGAGAAAGAAGAAATACCAAGATCCCTGAGCCCTCTGCAAAGCTGCTTTCCAGCTGGTCAGCCCCCAGCACATCCTGGTGCCTGGGGTGATTCCTCCCCAGGTACACTTCCTTTGACATCCTCAACACTGGCATCTACTGCTCTTTTAGTTAAGCTCCAAATGCCTTACTGCTTTTGAATTATGCCTGAGATCCTATACCTGATTATTTTTGTACAAATTGAACAGGACAGCTCACAGAGCACAGCCCTCGAAAGCTGCACTCCTTTTCCCTGTATTTTGAAATCAGTCCATTTATCTCTACCTTTTATTTCTTATCCCAGGAGGTCATTTTCTCTTACCACACAATAACCTGGTTTTCAAGCACATCTTTCCCAATGTCCAAATGAAAGCTGAGACTGCCAAGGCAGTTTTCCATACAAGCACCAATTTCTTCCAAAAACATGACTTCCCATTTTAGAATCACTAAGGTTGGAAAAGACCTCCAAGATCATCAAGTCCAGCCTTTGACTGAACACCACCATACCCCTGAACCGTATCATGAAGTGCTAAAATTTTGGCTCCTGGAGGCTGGTGGGTTTTGTAATCCCTTTTCTAGCAATTCTCCTCTTCCTGACACCAGCACCAGCTCTCCAGCTGTGGGAACATTCCTAATTCAGTTCTCAGGTCGTTACTCTCAGTGTCCTGAGGAAGCAGCCATGTCCCAAACTCCTCCATAGCTGGACTGTGACTAAGAACCCTCTGAGGTTTCCATCTATAACATTCTCTTTCAACAGTGCTGCCTTTTAAAGGTCCATCATCCTTCAGGTCTGCTGACCTCTGGCAGACCTCTCTATTTCTGGCACATTTGAAAGAGAAACATCTATCATCAGATTTTTATGCCTTTGGCTACTTCTTCCTCGAAATCTATTTTGGTGAGCCATACGACAGAGTTTTAGCTCTGCAGGGTTTAAAGTCTTTTTCCCTTGTTCGTATTTCCAGTTTTAAACTAAGACTTCCTAATTCTAAGTGACGCAGTTTAGGAGCCATTTAACGACACTGTCTTTTTTGGTGGCTGCACTCCTAATAGACAAAAAAAATTAGGAAGAAAAGCAAAAAAATTCATATATCTTTTGTTTTAAAAGGGGTCTAAGGCAGGCCAATCTGTATAGAAGAATGCTAAATTTCCAGTCTCAGAGCAAATAAAAATACTTGAAAGAGCCAAAGAGAAATCCTGTTAGCTTAATTCAGAAGAACGTTTTAATTTTGCAAACCAGGTATTGCTGTGGAATTGTTTAATTTTTCACCCTTGAGCTTGTTGTAGCAAGGGTTATCCTGCCACATGCTGGGTTAGGCTTTCTGCAGAGCCCTCAATCCACATAAAGTGTATCCAGACAGCTCCTTGGACAGCAACCCAGGACAATTTTGAGAGCTCTCAGGAGCTGACCTGTGCCTCTCACTAAACTGATGAGGCAGCACTTCTCTGTGAAGCCAATTCTTTGCAGAAATATTTCTTTATTTTCTATTTTTTTCACTACTTTTCTGTATCCCAGAGACCACCACCTCAGTCCTCCTAGAACGGATGGCACGGAGCAGCCAATTTCCTTTTCAGACCAAGCAAACTCAGTGAAATTTATCCAAAAGACCACTAATGGAATTAGGATATTTTAGTGACAAACTGAGTCACAAATGCCGGATTCCCAAGCGTTCATTTATTAGGTCATATAACAGAGAAAGAATGTGATGGTAACATTATAACACAGCTGTTTTATTTCAGATGTGGAACGAGGCCAAGTGTTTGATAATTGTGCTGCTTCAATGAGTGGTGACTCGAGAGCTGGGCAAGTGGCACTGTTTGTCAGGCAGGAAGCCCAGGGAAGCTCATTAACCAGCCTGAGGACGGGAAGGGCTGAGGGGCTGATCCACAACAGGCCATGGCCCAGCAACAGCAGGGACCTTCCTTTCCCATGCTGAGCACAGTTAGTTCAGCCTAAAATCTGAGTTTCCAGCAAAAAATCTGCATCTTCCAGCCAAAGAGCATCAGGCAAAGTTGTCTGGGCCTATGCAGAGATCTCAAAGAATCACGGAATCATAAAATGGATGGGATCTTAAAGGTCACTTAGTTCCAACTTCCCTGCCATGAGGGAGACACTTCCACTAGACCAGGAATCTGATGAAGATTCTCATAATGTGACAGAGCTGGTTTGCATATCAGCAGTGTCAGTAAAATCAGCGTCTGTGGTCTTCTGTTCATTTCCCTGGAAGTTCAATCCCATATGCTTCTCCTTTCTTGTTCATTTCCCCACATCAGAACAGTTTATTCATCCCTCCTCAGCCCTGCCTTTATCAAAATGCAGTCGTCCTATCCCTAAGGCAGTAATGTGCTGTCAGTATTTTAATAATGTTACCATAACTCAGCTGTCCCCAGCCCCCAGCTCTCGGTGCAGGATTAGTGTCCTCTGGTGCTCTGGAAATCCCTCCATGCAGAATTTGGGAAGCTTTTGCCTCAGCCACGGAAAAAAGCTCACCGTGCTGTATTATATTGCCACTGCAAATCTCTCCCTTGTAGAAGCCAGACAAGGATGGAGAAAGGTTGTCAGCATTAAGCACCATGGTTGACATTCTTATCTGACCTTGGGAGTGAAGGGGAGCAGGGGAAAACAACGAATCACTCTTTATATTTTTCAAACTGCTGGAAAAAATTGTCAGAGGGAGAATCATATCATCTTCCTTTTTTATACTCTCACCTCCTTAGGAAGCTTATTCATATCCCTGTCTCTATTTAGGCTTCCTGACACGTACTCATTGGTGCATTTTTGGAGGGGCACAGGGAAAGGAGGTGCAGGGGAGGCTCTGCTCCCCCAAATCCCCCTTCTGGCTGGTTGAGAAACCAAAGGGTTAACAGTATTATTATTATTATTATTCCCCACCACTTGCATTACTCACAAAAATCCCGGCAGGCAGCCAAAGCTGCCACAAAACATGAACAGCCTGAAGAGATGGGTACATATGGTGGCTGAGGCAGCTCCACCCAGCTCAGGCTACCACTGCTATTAGGAATGCTCAGAGAAGAGGGATCTCTCCGGATCACACAGCCCTGGGAGCGCTTGGAAAACGTGACAGCACTTCAGGGAGCTGGACTCTCATTGTTCCTCACCAGCTCTCTCAGTGCTACTGGGTTCTGAAGTTTATTTGGGGGTTGAAATAAGGTTTGGATAAAGATGCCCACAGTTTGGATATCTCTGCTGGAGCCATGGGGTAATCTCCAGTCCCTGACAGAGGAATCTGAGGGGACAGCTGGCACTGACATTGAGACAACAAGACATGGAGCAATGAGAGTTCTATAAATACAATCAACGGTTTCACCGTTTTAAGAATTCCTCCAAAAGTGAGAAATTTAGGTAACGAAAATAATTTTTTAAAGATTGGCCAGGCTTCCCAGATGTTAGAAAGTGCTGGATTTATGCTTTTTTCCACATATAAACAATATGCTACCAGCCTTACTCACATACTTTACTGTTGATAATCTTTGAGTGATTCAGTGCCTTGATACAAAGCCATGAATCTGACAATTTCCAAATGTTTAATTTTTCAAAACATGTACTGCCATTGCCTTCCTACTGGTATTTATGTGGAAACATATGGACTGGATTTATGCAGCTCAACTTACATTCCTGCCCAGTGTCTTCTGACCATTTGTGTCCCTAACCTGGGACAACCAGGCCCTTGTTTAGTGCCCAGCTGAGGTCTGGAGTCCTTAAGAAAGAAATCATATCTACAAATTTTTTGAAGAAAAAAATTACTATTTTATTTTTATTTGGATAGCTCTTAGTCTTTATTCCTTCTGGAAATAAGTTGCTGTGCATTTTCTACATTGCACAGTAAGTTTAGTAAACATTACATTTTAAATGAGGTTCTGTAATTCCAAGTCTAAGTATAACCTTCTTCCTTCAACCACTCCTAATATATCCTAAAATCCCAACAGAGCCATTCAGCAAAGCTGTTAACTTGCAAATACAAAGTTGATCCTCAGATTGCTATCTTGAAGCTTTTTTCTGCATCACAAAACACCTCACAGTCTGTTAAACCATTGGATCAAAATGTCTCAGTAGGCTGAGAGAAAAAAACCAATTTGTAATCACTTTTTTTCCCCCCCATTTTCTTGTTTTCTCCCCATCTCTTTCAACTTTTGGGATTACATTTGTAAGCATTTTCCCTCTTCATTTTTTTTTCTCCTTAGCAAGAAGATTGACAAAAGAAGAGAAGTATGCTGGGATTACATTTTATCTATTTTTGGTCTCTCTGCCTGTCTGATAGCAGCTCATCCACTGCTTGGGGGATCTTGCTCCAAATCAGAGTGAAACACTCAAAGTTTAACTTACCAAAGATGAGCAGAGGGCAGTGAGACTGGATCTTACACAGCCTTGTAAATACAGATTATCTATACTGAAAGCATCAAACAAAATCAAGCCCTTCTTGTGCTAGAAGCAGATGGGGCTTGCAGAGAGCAGGAGCATCCTTTGGGAATGGGCTACTGAGCCCAAGCTTGCACACATCACTCCCAACTCCACATGAAGCAAATTCTCAAGCCTGCAGACTAAAGATCTCATTTGATATTTAGGATATGAAGGACCAGGCAGGCAGGAACCTTCCCACAACTACAGACAAAGTGAGTTTTTTAATGTCCGTCATTGTAATGGGGCAGTTTTCAAAGTAAACTTTGTGGGGAGAAAGTTCTCTGTGTGATGGGAGAGAACAGGAACCAACGTGAATCAAAACTAATTAAAATAATAATTCAGAAGAGACACTTCTCCCAAAGATAGTACTGCAGAATAATAAAGAAGTTGCTGTGCAAACATGGCATATTTTATTGAAGGCAGCAGTTCTTTATTTGGATCCCTATGGACTGGAAACCAAAATCCAAAGCAGAGAAAAAAGTGTTTCTTGTCTACAGAATATGATAAAATTGAGATATTAGAAGGGAAAAAAACCCAAAACCAAACCAACAAAACAAAGACCAAAAGGAAAGGAACAACAAACCCCTGATATTTTCCCATGGAGACAAATAAAGAAGAATTAGAGTTTTCTAAAATGTGGATTTGCACAATCATGGCAATTTGAAAGTTAATGCTTAGAATGGGTCATACATCTCCCAAAAGCTGCTGTCATGTCACTGATCTGATGCTGATTATGAGTAACTGTGTTAAAACTCTCTGGGTGGATAATTGCCTGGCAGCAGCATTTTTGCATATAAGATCATCACTAAAAAAAAAAAATTAAAAATAAACAACTTTTACATCTTACTACATCAAAAGGTCTTTAGAAATATGTAAATTGGATTAATGACATTCATTTGTACATTAAAAGCAGCAAAACAGAGAATATAAAACTACTTTAAATATCAAATGTTTTTTAATATTCAGACAGTCAAGCTGAAGCTTCAAGAGTAATCTGGCAATTAGATATGGGTTAGTATGCAAATGAAGGAGGAATTTCACCCATTAAAAATTCCCCTGTAATGTTAGGAAGGTGACAATATTCCTGTGTGGAAAATATATTCTTAGTGAGTTTTACAACAGTGTCAAATATTGTATCAGTTCCCATTTTTTATGTTCCAACCCGCTCCCTGTTTTCTAAGGTTAAAGACAAGAATTTACCAACTACATCATCCCTTCAGAGATGGAAAAACCTATCCATGCAATCTTTTTATTCCCGTGACAGTTAATATTAACATGAACAGATCCTAATCTATCCAAAATGAATCTAACTTCCATTTCAATCTGCCTTGAAAAAGGACAAGAAAAAAGTCAGTGCCTGAATTACAAGACGTAATGCAGCTGCTTTAGGTGCATTTGAATAGTTCAGAGAGGATCCAGCCACCACAGGCAGCCATCAGAGGATTTATCCACCATGGGAATGTTCTAAATCCCATGTTCCCAATTCCAGTGAAGCAGCTGAAACGTGAGCACTTGGATAAGGCAAATGCAGAAAGCTGGAACTGCCTCAAAGAACCCTAAAACCCTGCAAGTTATCCCAACTTCTTTGCAAGGACAGAACCAGAGAATGCTTTAGGTTGGAAAAGCCCTCGAAGATGACTGAGTCCAACCTCTAACCCAGCACTGCTGAGGCCACCACTGACCCATGTCCCCACATCCACAGGGCTTTAAATCCCTCCAGCAGTGGTGGCTTCACCACTGCCCTGGGCAGTCTGCTCCAGGCCCTCCTTTCTGGAGACATGTTCTGCCTAATATCCAATCTAAACCTCCCCTGGTCCACCCTGAGGCCATTTCCTCTTGTCCTGTTCCTTGGGAGAAGAGACAGAGGGCATCACGGCCTTAAAATGGCAGCAGTTGCCCAATTTTGCATTATTTGGTACCAGTCAAGGCATGGGCAGGGTTGTGTTATCCTCAGAGATGCCAAAGAGAAATCTCAGGTCTCAGTCCTGAGGTTTTCACACCTTTACACGTGGAACGAGACTTATCCAGAGAAAACCACCTCAATCAATACCTTGGGGACACCCAATAGGAACAAGTTCAAGCACCCAGATTTGGGCCCACACCAAAGGAGCAGAAGGACCAAGCTCTGAACAGCACTTCTGCAGAGGTTTGCTTGGGATACAGAGAAGAAACAGGAAAAAAATTGCAAGAAAAGGAGAGTTGGAGATGAATATTCCTCATCTTTGAGTCTTGGATAACAGATGCCTACATCATTTCCAGCTCTGAAGACCACCACTCTTTTAGGTGCGCACTTGATTTCTGTTAAATATCTCCAAACTATTCTAAAAATGCACAGGGAATTATGGGAACCAAAGAGCTACTCCCAGACAAAACCTATCTTCAACTCCATTCCAAATCCATCTGGTTTTGTACAAGCCAGCTCCAAAATAGGCATAGTAAATAAGGCATATTTAGATATAAAAAACCCAAGAAACCTTTACAAGATTATTACAATGGATGTTTTGCTGGTCGTTTAAAAACAATTCTCTCTTTAATTCAGCAGTTGAAGTGAGCCATAATCACCCCCAGTGTCGATAAATACACCAGATGCAGTTAAGAACTCACAATCCTGTCAGCAATGACCACGGCCTCTCACAAATCTATCTGGTGCAGGAAAGCCACAGGTTGGGTCCATTAAAAACAACAGCAGTTGTTTGGAGAACAGTTCTGGAAGAAGGAATTGCAATGAAAAACACTGGGGACATTGATGTGGCGAAATAAAAAAGGACTCTTTGATTTTGCTGCTTTTTTTTTTTTCCAGATAAAATACAACATAATCAACACAAGACTTTGGTATCTGCCTTCTAGATTTTTGTGTGATATTTGTCCAGAACCAACCCTTTTTGTACCAGGCTGCAAATAAACTCTTCCATGACTTCTTTTTACTTGTACTTTCATGTACTTTTATGCTTTCAGATTTTCTCTTCATCAGCAAATAAAGGAACACTTACCTACCTACTCTTATCCTATCATCCTATATACCCATTCTTGAGAAATTTCCATGTGTTTGCTGGGACAATTTCCAGTGCTCTGATCAGCAAAGCCCTCAGAGACCTTCAAGTCCAGCCACATCCAGAACCCAAAACAGAGCAGTCATCACTTGGCCATGAAGACAACCCAGGAGATCCTATTTTGACAGAGAAATTTTTCTCTCCATACAGAAAAATGATGTTTTTCTGACAAGTGAAAACTTTTTGCCACACGATGAGGAGAACAAGAAATCCAGCTCCCCAAACAGCTGCCAGAATATATGAGGTGAAAATGGGGTAAAGGATTATTATCCTTCATTGCTGTATACAAGAGCCTCTGAAGATTCCTATCAGCGGCACAACAGGATGTAAAATGTTATTTCTAATCTGATTGATTTAAAGTACATTTCAATTTGCTTATTAGATGAATTTGCTGAGCCCCACAGTCACAAGCCGTGGGAAATGCTTCAAAGGCAGAGGAACAAAACAAGGCAGGGATTCCTTGGAAAGCCACCTTCCCCCTCACTGGTGTCCTGCAGAGCTGCACAGCAATTTCAGATGGCCACCATTTATCGAGATCAAGCTTAGCATAACTCCAACACTGAATATTCACATGTATTTACCATCAGCCAGCTCAGGAGGAGAATAGCAATGAGGAAGGAAGCCTTCTGTTTTTTCAAGGAATTAATGGATTAAATCTGAACCCCCTCTTCTGTGGAAGACACATGCTAGAGATTGGATATTAAAGGAATAATACTCAAAGGAATGCAGAGCTTCTGCTAGATCAGATCCAAAAGTTCAGAATTTCCTTAAATCAAGTGCTTCTGCAGTTCTTAGCACCCACACATGAGCAGTGGGGAGCCTGCTGTGTGTACCAACATGGAGGGATTTATTTAACCCCTCTGAAACCTCGAGAACAGTTTAGGAACCTCATTCCACAGTAAAGGTTAAAAGAGGATGACACTGAGGAAATCCTACCAAAAACCCCTAAATAAATACAGTACATGTCCACCTACAGAGTTCTCATTTGCTTTTTCAGATTTGGAGATAATAGCAAAGATATATTTGCCTAGTAGGGGTCCATGAGTGAAGATATTTTTTCAGAAAATTTGAATTTTTGGGATAGGGAGAGAGGGGAAGGTTACTGCTCATAAAGCAGATGATGATCAGACGTTCATAATCTTCCTTTTAACCTCTGCACAGACTTGTGGTTCATGAAACACAACCAGCAGATGAACTGAGCATTTCAGTGTCACACAAATTGACTGCCAGTCTCAGAAAAGGAAAAAGAAAACTGCCCATAAATGAAGGAACCATGTACACACACATGTAACTCCCCGTGATAGTATTTCTCCTGCTTGTAAGATGCTTGCACTTCCCCCAGAAAAAGGAAAAAAAGAAAGAAGGAAAAATTCCAGATTTTTGGATTAGTTCTGTCCCCAGCAATGGGAGTTCGTGAGTTCATTCTCCACCATTTGAAACAACTCATCTGCTTTCCTTCACCTGCAGCTTTGCAGGTTTGTAGCAACATCCCGCAATTAAAAGAAATGGTATTTTCTCCCCTAAAATACCAGGCACAAGTAGTGTTTTTCATATAGTTCCAATCCAGCAACCAGGTTTCCATAGTATCCAGAGACTAAAAAAAGCCAACGGGCTTCGGGGAAATTAATTTTAATAGAATGTCTTGTGGTAATTGCCCAACCACGCCACAAAAAAGGCATTTATTTATTTGGTGTTGGTTTTAATACTTAATCCCAGCACCTGAGAGCTGGAAATGGAAGAGATGCATTATTCCTGTGTTATTTGAAGAGAGGATGGACGGATTTCTGCACGAGTGAAGACCATCCAGAGCTGGGCTTTATGTGAATCCCAGGATGGCCAAGGTGGCTGGATGCCACTGGATGGCTTCTATGTGGCCAAGAACTGCCTATTTATGCTAAGCAGCTTAACTTTATACAAATTGGCTATTTTTAGAGGATTTTGTAGTAGGAATTTGGGGAAATAGTGATTCTTGTACTCACTAGGAGTCAAAAAGATCCCTGTGGGTATCTCCACACTCCCTGCACAGTCCCACGAGCTTTGGCAGAATCCTTCCGGACAGGAATGTCAGGAAATTCTCCTAAAATGCTGTGGCATCCAGGCCAAAATGCCTTAAAACTGAAAATGGAGAACCGAATGGACGCAGAGCTAATTCTGGCTGTTGCTGCCATTATCATCACAATTCCTTGCAAATTCTCCCCTCCAAGAAGCATAAAAATCAGCTCTGAGTTTCAAAGAGCTACTTGTTACATTTTGGATAATCAGAAGCCCAATATACATTTCATGGAGCATCAAGGCTAAAGGAAAATGCTTCCCAGTTTTGCTCACAGCCTGGAAAGCAAAGGGCTTTCATTCTTGTCTGCTCTTCAGTCTTATTTTAAGTTTAAAGCACTTTATTTGCTTGTGTGGGAATAACTGAGCTCCTCTAAGAACCAAATTTTCTTTCTCTCTGCCCATTTCCATCTGTGGCAAAAAGGTAACAGTATTAATAATGTATTTTAAAAACTAGATGTGTTCTAGTTTTTAATTTTTTAAATAAAATTAATAATTCTATTAAAATTAAAATTTAAATAATTTTTTAAATTAAAAAATAAGATTTTTTCCTCTTTTTTATGATCACATTGGCACATTTGGAACACCATCACTTCCTACGGTTTAGAGGACACATGTGAAAAACAGATAAAAAGAACAATAAGAAGCAGTTTATGTACACTGGGTCTGTGCACATCCAAAGTCCTCTGAGGGCACAATAACTTCATTCAGCTGCCACCATCCACTAAAAACATAAATTAAGAAAAAAAAATAAACAAACCCAAACCCTCAGCCACTGAGTTTAAGTGGAAAGAAAGTAAAACACTTCTCCATCAAGTGAAATATTAATTCCTGTGGTCAGATGCTACACCAGGCTGTTCACTTGTACCACAGCTGCTTTTTTTCCAAGAGCCCATTGTCCCAACCCTCCAGTACATCTGTAGCTGCACTTCAGCAGGAGAATTCCAACAGCAAAACAGGAAGAAAGTTTTCTTTGGAGTCTGAGAGCCTGCATTTTAAGCAGTGTCAGGGGCTTGCTGGTGCTTAATAGACATCATTTACAGATGTCACCAAGAGGATGATGAGGAACTGGTTCATAGAAATAAGCTTTTTCCTCTAATGGTTGGTTAGATCAAGCTATGTGTCAATTAAATATACAGATTTAAAACCAGTGGTGCCCAGACTGGTGCTGTGTGTGGATAGATAGATAGATAGATAGATAGATAGATAGATAGATAGATAGATAGATAGATAGATAGATAGATAGATAGATAGATAAATCCCAGAATGGTTTGTGTTGGAAGGAGCCAAAGACCATCCAGTTCCCAGCCCCTGCCCTGGCCAGGAACTCCCTCTCTCGAAGCTCAAACACCGCAGTGCTGCTGCAGCTTTGGCAAACCCCTCATCATTAAAAAGATGTTTGTAGAGTTGATCCAAACCCAAAGTAGGTGCTGTCTAGGAACAGAGCAGCTCCCAGCCTGGCTCTTCTCCTGCCAAAGGGGAGGCTCCCTGGCAGGGCAGGAGCAGCAGCCAAGCTGGCAACAAAAGCCCTCCTGCAAGACACTGAACTAACGTGGACCTGACTCTGCTGGTGCCCCAAAAAGTGTGAGAGCTAAATCCAGCCCTCAGAAATGTACTGAGAATGTTGGGTTTGCTTTCTTCCTCCTACACACAGCACTCTCATGAAGCACTGCATGGAGCTGGTGTCCACACTGCTGGGAGGAGATGAGCAAACTTTCAACGTGAGAATCCCTGTTCATACAAAGCCATTAACAAAGCCTCCACTTATTTCCAAGAACAAAAAAAAAAATCATGGTCCCCATGAGCCTGCCCGAGAAGAAAAATAAATTTAGATTTGTATCTGGCGGTGGAAGCGAGCAAAGTTCACACTAGGAATAAAATGCAGCCACGGGGTAATTAATGAAGATTATCAAAGGATGAGAAGGTTCCTCTATTGCTAAAAGGATTGGAATCAGTAATAGCTGGCTTTGTAAAACCACTAATTCACCCAGCCTTTAAATACCGATGTAAGGCATAACATTGCTAAAAATATTCATAATTACCAGAGTCTAAGCTACAACAATAAAGTTCAAAGTTTGCTTCCCACAGCAGTTTTCAAGTTTGTATAAAGTGCTTACTGGAATAAAACCAGTAACCTATTGCTAGGTATGAATCTGAAGTTATTTGTTTATGAAGGTGGGGTCTTTTGGGGGTTTTTTTAATATTTCAAGTATTTCAGATGTCCCCCTAAATGCTTATTGCTACTTCTTACATGCAGTCAGAGGACAGATATCTTTAGTACAATGATAAAATAATGCTGTCTGTAATAAAATATTTATTTTCCACTCCAAACCATTTACAGAAAAGTCTGTACTAGTAAATTGTAAAAGCTTTTGAGGATGAAGAAATACAGGCAGTTCTACTACAGATATTTTGCACGTTTTAGTACAAGTACCAGCTGAAGAGTTCTGCAGCAAAATGATGAAATTTCTTCTATTCTGGTTTTGATTCTCAAATTAAACCTTGAATTTTGCCCTTTTGTTTTTATTTTTTAAATGAATAATTCACCAGGTCTATCTAGTTTACATTTTAACTGGAATGTAAATAAGCAGCCATGCTATTCCGAAGACAATAACATTTCAATTTATCTGGAAAAATAAGAGATTTTATGGCACAATAATGCAAACTGCAATGCCTCATTTAGAGAACAAACACATTGTTCTGGTAAAATATTGCAGAATTAGCTCGGCTTTCTGAGTATTGATATTGTAACATTATTGTTTGTGTGACAGGAAAAATCCCCACGGGCCACATCAGGCAACACCTGCAGAACAGCTGCACACTCGTGGGGACAACAAGAACAAACAGTTAATAATCCATTGGGGGTTAATTTTAAAAGACAATCTATATCCCACCACACTAAACCCTCCAAAAAACCATATTCTGAGTTTAAATAGGCCTTCCAGTTTAATGGATTTCTTTACTCAAAGACAGTTAGATTTGTTGATGTCATCAAGGCAAATCTCCAACACAACCCCACCTTCAAGAATTCTTGGAGTCATGTTTCAAGGCAGAACTCTCTGAATTTTTACAAACTTGAGCAGCTATAGTATAGAAATCCAGTCACTGGTGAGTTATCAATGACCTACAAAGGAATTAGTGATGGTTGTAATTTTTTAACTCCTTTCCAATGGAGACTGCAATTTTTAGCACTTGGCCTAATATGTCGCTTTACTTTTATCTATCTTTTTAATCAGGCTGATATCAAGATTCAGGAAAACATCAACT
This sequence comes from Falcunculus frontatus, assembly GCA_013398115.1. Taxonomy (NCBI): domain Eukaryota; kingdom Metazoa; phylum Chordata; class Aves; order Passeriformes; genus Falcunculus; species Falcunculus frontatus. Next base: position 402,894 of record VZRV01006487.1, on the reverse strand, counting down.
AAAATAGTGAAAAATAACACATAAGGCACGCTGCAAAATCTCAGTTATAACAACCAAATCATAACCATTCTTGTTTTCTGATTGTTCATCAAAGCTAAGAAAAAAAATCACACTGAATTGGCATCTGTTGAATTGCTTATGGAAATCCACATCTATTGACAGCTGTCTCTACCTCACTCCTTCAGCTCTAAAACTACTCCAGCACTTTTCCAGTACATTTGCCCTGTGCTCTATCCAGGAAAGCCACTACACACTTTACAATTTTTATCACAAAAACCACGGCTGGGTTTGAAGCAAGGAGGAGACAAACCACACACTGTCAGAAATTTCCATGGAGACTCTGTGAGCACTGTTTCCAAGGGCAAGTGTAATGTTCATCTCTGAAATCTCATGTTAAAATCAGTTGTACAGGCTGGACAAATCAGGAACTGCACACTTGATAAAAACTCAGTCATATGATACGATGCCAGCTGTTCCAGGTAATCCCTACTCCATTTATCTGCTGGAGCAAGACAGCACCTTTTCTTTCGTTTTTCTACAGATCTTTTACTTGTTCTGTTCTGCATGGATCAACTCCAAACATGAATTATTATAATGCTTCATAGCTGATACTGAAGTTTTACCTCCTTCAGAAGATTCCAGACCATAACTGTACATGAAGAAATGATGCCCTGTCTTCTCCTACCCTTGCTCTCTGAAGAAAGGATCTACCTCCACGTCAAACCTGTTTTTCCAGAGTGAGGTTTCCCTCATCTCCACGACCCTGAGCCACCAAACCTCCTCAAGCAAGAATGAAACACCTGTTCTGCCTCTCATTTTGCCCCCTGCCAAACCGGACTCTCTCTTCCCTAACGCCCAGTGCCTGCCACGAGTGTTATAAATGGCACTAATTAGGATCCTGGTTGCCCATTAACTCTTTTATTATTCATGTGACATTTCTGATAAATGCCTTGCATTACTTACAAATGGTTGAGGTGGCACTTACACACAGAGGCATAAACTTCAGAGTCATGGGAGAAATCATTTAGCAGTAAGGCAGGCTGACTGCACCAGGGCGGACAACCACTTGCTGCCGTGGAAATTTAAATCTTCTCATTCAACACAAAAGATAAAGTGGTGTGGCATTCCTAGAAGTGCAGGTGGACTTCTATTTCAACAGTCTTTTGCCTCACTGTAAATATCTCTAAAGATGGCCTTCTCCAGCCAGCCAGGGCTGTGCACAGCATGCTGGCCAGAAAATAGAAAAAAATCCTGCTTTTCTTCAAAAGAAAAGTCTCCTGCAACAGCCAAGTTGTCATTTCTCAGGATTATCATATCCTCTTAATTAAGTCGCAAAATTCAGAACGGAATAACCCCGATGAACATAAATTACACAGAAATGGATTTGATTTGCATGTAATAATGGCTTCTTTCAGAATTAATTACAAATATGCTGGAGTATGGATTAACGTCTTCCTGATTCAGCAATGTATGTGCATGTTTAGCTGCTCTTCTAAGCTAAGGCTAGGAGTAAATTGTCTAGACAATTCATTATAATTCTTCTCCCATTTGCCAAAAAAACAGTAAAGCTTTGTGCAGAATCCATTACCCAGACTTCTTCCAGCCCTTCAGAGATCTTAAAAAAATCCACGGGCATATTTGCCATTCCATAGTGAATTAAATTGCACATTGTTCACCATCAATTCTATCTGTGCAATCTGCCAAGTACAGACTCTTCATACCTGCCACAGATTAAAAGCCTAACAAGAAACCAACCTCTAAAAATACAGCCTTGTTTCAAAACCCCACCTAAGAGGAATAAGGAGACCTTTGGAAGGATCCCTGCCCAGGGAACGAGGCAGTTCCATTTGTAAGCTGGTCTTTAACGCTCTGCTAAACGCTTCTTCTTAAGTAAACAAACAGCGAGGGAAATGTGCTTGAAGACAGAGATAAAAATGCACATCTATTTACTTTAGAAGCCTGCAAAGCCCGTTCTTTCACGGCTACAGCGTGAGGAAGTGGTGCAACTATTTAAATTCAATCACCATGGGAGTTCAAGGCACACTCCAAAAAAAGCTGCATGTTGTACCCTCTCTCCCGCATGCAAAAGCCAGCTCTGCAGAAATCAATGTTGTAACACCGGCAAGTATTTTACCAAACCCTACATGAGCCTGGAGAAGGACACAGCAAATAATGGAAAATCAATAGATCTTACAGACAAGGCTTGATCAATCCATCCCAAAAGACCTATTTTCAACACCCAGTTTCACAGAACCACAGCATCCCTTTTGTTGGTCACGAGAAGGTAGTGGGGGGAAGAGGAGGAAAAATCTCAAATCATGATTTTGCTGCAAACTGCCCAGCAACACTCAAAAGGAAAACCAACTATTTAAACAGAACCTAAAATACCAACAAAAAAATCCTCCAAAATATCAAACATGAAGATATTTATGGCATGAATGAACAGAGTACTTAAATATACCCTTTTTATAAAGTAACTTATACTGCAATAACATCCATCGCTTATTTTTTTGTATTTACAGTGTAGTGTTGGAAAAATTCAATTTCAAGCCAAAGTAATTTGCTTTATTCTCCATGGTTACTAAACAGCACTAGACCACAGATATTTCTGAGTGCAGAAATAGTTGCATAAAAAGTCATTAATTTTGGTTACTCCCTGAAAACATAGAGAAGAAACCAGAACTGATAGCCTGCAATAAATATTGAAATTCATCTAAATTTCAATAACTCAGAGAAGACTACAATCTCCCAAATATCTCTGCTAGTGTATTCCCAAAGGACAAAAAGAACAACCAGAAAATTCCCAGCCAGCCTGACCATTGTTCTCTGTCCCTGCTTTCCTGAATGCTGCATGAAGTTTGAAATTGATAAGTGAAGCACATTACTGGTGTTAGTCCACTGAACTGGCTGCTCAGAGGCATCCCACACTTTTTTCCAGAGTAAATTCTCCAACGGGAACATCACTCTTTCCCCAACAGAGGACTGAGAATCAAATTTCAGGATCTCCTACCTCGATCAAAAAGTCTCCAGTTCTCAGGCCAGCTTGCCATGCTACTCCCCCTTCATCCACAGATTCCAAGTACTGCAAAGCAGGAAAGGCTGGAGTTGGGGTGAATTCTTCAATTGGTGTGTCAGCTTTAAAAATAAATACCACATTAAAAAAAGAAAGTTATGGAGTGCTTGCAAATACCACTTGACTACAGGCCTATCATTGGCCATTCCAATTTAGGGTTAAAAAATGGTAGGTGCTGGAAGTGAGAGGGATGTGCCTCACGGGAGATCAGGATGCTGGGGACAGAGTGCCATCCCCCTGCAATAGCAATCCACAGGTCTTCCTTCCAGAGGGGAAAACACCTGCTCCTTTCCTGACACAAACCAAATCAAACTGCATCAGGCAATGGCTGGGTTCTGATATTCCAGGATATTTGGTATTGGCTCGAGTAACCCTTTTGTGTGCCTGGCAGAATGCTGTAACTCTGGCAACATCCACCTAAAAATGAATTATGTGCTGCAGCCAGGAGAGAGCATCTGGCCAAACTAGGGGGGTGGGGTGGGTGGCAAAGGATGAAAAAGATCAACCGGAATTTTTTTTTTTCCCCTCCTAAATTTAGATGTGCATAACAAAGAAGAGACCAGAAGAAATCACTTTTGAGGGCAGGAGGCACAGCTGGCCCTGTGACAGCCCTGCCTGTCCCTCTGTGTCACGTACACACACGGGCAGGAAAGTCCTTGGCTCTTTCACCTGAGGTGCCCCCGCTGCCACAGAGAAAACCTGGGGGAAACTGCTGGGCTCCCACACAGGGAGTGAGCCCTGCTCAGAGCACTGATAACCCACACCAGTCCTCAGAGATAAGGCAGTGCCTTTGGCTTTCCTGCTTCGACTCCAAACGTTTCATTTGGCTAAAACTGGCAGAGCTTTTCCAGCCCTGCAAATCCGTGGTGGCACTGCTTTAGGTTTAGGGGTGGGGAACGGGGCGAGCAAAAGCCATGTCCCAAGAATGAAGACATGGAATAATTTTCATGCTCAAGCAAGGCAAGGGAGAACCCATGTGAAATGAGGGGGAGCAAGAGATGGGACATACCATCATATATATATATTCTTTTTTTAAATACAAAGGGAGCAAACTGCACTGAAAGTTAGAAAGCAAAGCATTAAGTAGAATGCCTTTTTTAACTCTTAGGGATGCCACCGTGATAGATTTTAGCCTCCAGAGAAGTACCATGCAGCTTAACACATGAACAGCTTTAAAAATGAGCATACTACAGGCCATGCAACATACGTGCAGCTTCTGAAGATACAAAAAAAGATCATATTTTCATACTAAAACTGCACCAATGTCACCTTGCAGAAAGATCCACACCTATTTTAAACAAAACATCCCTCTCTTGTCTATTCCTATTCGCAGCCCTATTTAATCGGGCTGGCATTTGAAATAAAGCAGCAGTTTTCATGAGGAAAGCAGGTTTCCCACAGTTAAGCAAACTGCACAACGGAACAGATTAATGGCAAAATACTACATCCACCAGCACGAGAAAAATACAGGCAAAACTTTCTCCCCCCAAAACGATTATGCAGTGCTTCTCCTATGTAAAAATGCAAACTGCTTCAGAGAGAAGGCACCGAAATCCATCGGAGTAGTATAGCATACAGAGAATCCTGTTGTCTAGCAACCAAGTGCACCAAGAATAATTCCTGCTTATATTCCGAGATGTATAAATTTCTTCATGCCACTGCACATCACACACACACACACACACACACACTCACACACACACACAGAAGCACATACCTTTTGCCCCTCTGAGCACAAATCCAAATCCTTCATTGTCTTTTTTCTGCAGGACCACTGCCTTTTCTTCTATTATGCAGTCACTGTAGAGAGAATTCCGAGGATAGCGACCATTATTACATCCCTTCATCACCACTGTAGTAGCTGCTCCTCCAGTGTGCAGGTTCATCATCATCACAGCCCGTTAATCAAATAATATTGCAGTAACCAAGCATGGGAAAATATAGAACAAATAGCAGCGAGAGGAAGACAAAGACTAAGCTGGATGGTAAAAGAGAACATGACAAAGCAACTTAAAAGGAATAAAAAAGGCAGAGAGGAAAAAGAAAGAAGAAGAAATCATGCATGGTGGTTTGTGTTCTATATGAATGACTGGATGAACATGTGATCATGTAATCTGTGGGCTAGCTAGGACTCTAAAAGGAAAAAAAGTAAGTGAACTGAACGACAGTATCATTAATAAACTCCTCAATCGTGGATGTACCAGATGCATCTTCTAGTGAAGCCAAAATGAAACCAACCAGAAGAAAAATGAGGCAGCATTTTAAATTTAAAGATAATAAATTATGATTTTCTATTAGCTAACTAAAAGGCACAAATATATTCTGAAAGCTATGCCTTGCATCAAAAGCCCTTTTTCAATCCTATTGAATGTTGCATGCTGCAAGAATCCCACATGATCATCTGACAGCCTACAATGCTAACAACGTGCAGCTGCCTTGGCGTCATCAAGCACAAATTTCCACAGCATCAAGAATCTGCATAATTGAAATAGTAACAAGGCATGCACAAGCAGGAAAACACATTTTCTAAGGAATATTTCCTGTCTCCTGATAAACAATTAATATTATAAAACAAGGAGATGGTGTAAAGGACTATTTATGTAAGCAGTATTCCCTTAAAGAGAAAGTAGCCTTAGGAATCTCACTGTCATTGGCTGAGATAAAAGTAGAAGGTAGATAAAGAAAATGCACAAAATACACATTAAAATGGGACCTTTCAGATACAGGGAACGATCTGTAAAAGCCTTAAGTTGTTTAATACCTTTCATTAAACATGAAGCTACTAAAAATAAGCTCAAAGCAAACAAAAAAAAAAAAAGGAAGAAAAAAAAAAGAAGAAAAGAAATCTGAATGCTCTTTTAGGTAACAAAGCATTGCATAGCATGAGTTGCAGGGGTTAAGTTCATGAATTGTCAGCACTTCAAACTATGCTGCACTAAAATACCTACACAACTAGTTCAGATAGAAAGGAGTGTGAGCAAGTTTGCTTTCCTTAATTTTTTACTAGCCAGCTTCTGTTCCCACTGGTCTCGTGAAGAATCCAGTCCCCAAAGCACTGGATGCAAGGAGAGACTGGATTTGCCTCAGGGCCATTAATAATCCCCAGGGGGAGGAGGAAACTAAATAAAGAGAAATTGCTGTGACCTTTTTATTTAAAGCTCTGAACAAAGAGAGGGATGATGATACCAGGGCACCAATGGACAGCCTCCAAACTCCAGATTTTTTGTGCAGCACAGACCATCCTTTTGGTGCCTTTCCAACTCTGCGGGATGAAACTTCCCATGGCTGCTGAAGCAATGATGTAAGGTTGCCTTCCAAACTGCAGAGTGTTTAACACCACACGTGAATTCAAACTGCCACAGCGGTGACTTTGTGGGCAAGAGATGGTCTCCATCAGCACCAACAGCTTTTGCATCTCTCAAATCACTGTTATCTATCGTGTCATTCGGACACTTCCTGTTCTCACAATTGAAAAACTTCTGCTTCTTGAGAAAGCCCAACACCCTCCTGCTCAGGGATATCGGGGTGGGATGGAATACCCAACTCTCAGAGCCCACTGAAGCTCTCCATCAACATCCTGATGTTCTAGAAGCTGCCTGGTCCTGCCAGTGCATTGGCTGATTTCCCTCATTTCACCACCAAGGTGGGTCCCTGCACATATCCACTGAAGAGTCAACAGCATTATTTTTCTTAATACTCGGTCAAATTAATAAAACCCATTCCCTTCAAGTTTCCTTGTAAGCAATCAACAGCTTAACAGAGCTTAGAAGGCAACTTCTGAGAGGTTAGAGGGCAACTTCTGAGATCCTAATTATAGCAAGAGTTTGGTTCAAAGAACCCCCTCGTGTCCCTTCCCCAAATCCCACTCCAGTGTCAGTTCATTTCCATACAGAATTCAGAAGTTTATCAGCTCAGCAAACTCAGGATCAATTCACCTGGTCTACACCCCCCAAAAAAGTAGGCAGCCAGGGTCCTTCCAGAGCCAGCTAATGAAATGGATGGGCATTGTCAAGCCATGCTCACTTCATCCTAATGTACAGATTAAAGGTATAAAAACCACCTCTGATTTTCTTCTCATGTACAGCACATCTATTCCATAAACCACCCGATTTTACACTTCAGTTCATATACTGGAAGTGGGGATACCAAGTCACCAACATTTTACAAAGTTTTGAGTTTTACATGCAAGGGGGAGGTGAGAGGGAAGGGAAGGGGAAGCACAACATGAATTTTGGTGAGAAAACACACAAACTGATCTCTACTATTTGACAAATACGGCTTTCTAATATACAGTTGCAGTCATAAAGAAAACAGCATCACAGCCTGGAAAGTAAAAACGTAGGCTTTAAAAGATCAGATGTGTAGCATTTCTTCTCATTTATGTTCCCTAGGAGTAGGGAACCTGCAATAATCCTGTGGCTTGAGTAGCTTAAACTTCTTCAAGCAACCACAGAAAGCAAATTGATTCTCCACACACACCCCAGTGCTGCAGAGCAAAGAACCAGCAGCAGGAAAAGGGTGGAGGACAAACAGGCACGCACAAAAATGAACTGAACCTGCAGCCTCCACACCCTTTCTCCCAGGAAAGTTTGCATTCCCAAGAAAAGGGGGCAGAAGAGGGGGAGAATTTAACCTCTGACTGTTTGCAGTGCTGCTTTTTGCTTGCCTTGCCACGCCAGGGTTCTCTGTGCCAGTCAGGGTGGACCCTCCACTGAAGGTCTGTTCACAGTCCACCTGCTCCTGGCAGGCAAAGTGGTGCCAAATGTAAAAGTAGGTCAAAATTTCTCCCCATGAGCCTTCTTGGCAGCGTCTCTCTGATCCTGGAGGTGTTGTAAATGCTCAGCAGCAGAACACTGGGTACAGCAACCAGTGACAAATGAAGGTGATATTACATTAGGAGCCTGCTCAGAGGCCTGAGCTCAAGCAGGAAGAGGAATTTCTTCCCAGGCTCTTTCTGTACAATGCACAGCTCTGTGTGAGGCCAGACAGTCCCTGTTATCTGTGATATGCCAAATTTCAATAGGTAGAATCCCTGAAGTCCATTTCTGTCCATCCCAAACCGAAATTAAACAGCTTCTATTTCAGAGATGAGTCCTCAGAATATGACCAGTCCCATATGATGGTAATAAAATGAGTAATTCTAAAATCAATAGCTCATTACTTAAATAGGGCACACACGGCTTTGACTTTGGGCTGTGTAAGGCCAAGATTCATTGCAGGCAAAGTTAAATGCAAAAGGCATCCTATCAAGTGCAGGATATTTCTGTGTGGAGCACAATCATAAAAACTTCAGGCCAAAATAACAGCCAGTCTAAACCTCTGCTTTACTCAAGCAGTAAATATTAGCAAACATACTTGTTCATCAGCTCACGTAGTTTCCTTAACAATTTAAGGCTCAAGAACTGTGCAGAGCTGCTACAATTTCTGTGATTTTACAGACTTGCCAATGGAGAAAGGGAAATGCAAGGATTTGCCCACGGTCAGACAGATACGTGAGTTTTGAACTCAGCACCGTTCCATATAACAACCATCATTTGTGTGGGCTTTTCAAAACAGCAGGGATTTCTGCTTTGCTAACAGCCCATTAGGGTAATATTTGAGGAAGGAAGGAGAAATGTCAAGTCTGTCATAAAGACCTGTATGAAGAAAATAAAGGTTGGAGTGCGGGTGCCTGCTGGAGGCAGGCCCATGAAAGCTGGCTTCCTGTTCTCATCTGGGATAACTACACCCTATCTTAAGGCACGACTTATTCCACAAGTTAAAATACTAAATTACAGAGGTGGAGACTATCAAGACTACAGGATGTGTTTAGGCAAGTTTGTATCAAGTGTTTCATTGCTGATTTCGATCTGAAAAACAGCATGTAGAGGACACTCCACTGAAAATTATCACCATTATCTGGAAACAGAAGTGGCTGTTTGTGGTATATTGTCACTCTCTCCCCAAGGCAGAGGAAAAAAATGAATTTAAAAGGAATTATTTTCCTGATTCTCTTCAGTCACGCATCCCCTAGAAACGTAACCCAACCTTCTCATCTTCAGTAGCCCCTGAGCCCACCAGACCTTCAGTCAGGACTTGCTCTCCCCTCGAGTGAGAAGTGGCTCTCTCCAGGTTCACTCCTTTCAGTCGGCCAAGTAAATCTAAACCTCTTCATTAGCCCTTTTTCCTCTCCTCAGCACTCTTGCAATTGCCATCCTTTGGAAAGATCTACTGAGTTCACAGCTAGATACATCCTAGAAGAATCAAGTGCTCTGCCAGGTGCAATAAAACGATATCTAAATCATTCCCTAAATTTATATCCAACGTCTGGAAGCAGTCACACTAATTCCTTTCAGGATAAGATGGCCAATTTATGGTGGTTATGTTCGAGCCAGAGAAGGGCATTTGGGAAATCTGTTCAAGAGGAGGAGCCCTTTGTGGATTATCCACCAGTCACTCCCTGTTAAAGACACATCAAAAATATCCTCTCCCTTTTTTTCGGGAAGTAACCTGTCCTGATACCACATAAAATGGAAATTACGGCTACAGCAAACCTTATTGTAGGATATAGCAAACTTTCAGTGGGAAAACATTTCCTGTTACTGCTGGAAGGGGTCAACCTTACAATTTATAGTCAACTGCTCTAATGAGTTCAGGAAAATTGGCTAATCCTAGTAATTAAGGCCTTCAAGATTAATGAAGACTCTGTCTGTGACTGGTCAAGTTTCCCAGGCATTGATCATCCAATTTTAGGTCTCACAGAAGAGCTCTCAGAGCTCTCCTGCATCAGGCACAGCAGCAATCACTTGTTCAAGAGACAGCAGCTACAGCAGTGAGTGGGTTCTGTGCACAGCAGACAGGAAAATACACAGGCTGTCCCTAAAAAACCCACTGGCACCCCAAAAAGAAACAGTGGGATGTAGCCAACCCTAAATTCAAACTCACAGTGACCTCTCCCTTCATAGAATCCTGGAATCCCACAATGGTTGGGCTTAGCTTACTCTGTAGAGCTGAGCAACCCTAATGTCATATATGACAAGTCTAAATGATCTGCCTTTAGAACATGTGTTTATCTGGAAGTTTATAGCAAGATGTGTTTGGGAGGAAGAAAGTATTTCCAAATAGATGGGTAAATACCCCAGCACTCTCCTCAGGGCCGGCAGAACCCATCATCAGAATAGAAATTCTGGAGAACAGTAAACTTTAAATTGATAAATTCCTTAGTAGGCAGCTGAAGATACAAGTCCAAGGAGTATGATTGTGGTACAATAATTAAAATATGACAGAGAAGGGATGAACAGAATCACACAGAACTAAAAATTCTCCAAGTCATTCTGCTATTTCATTTTTAAAAAATTGTAAAATCAGGGCTACATATGGAAGTGCAGCATGGAATCAAACGCTCAGTACTACCTATGGATCTCAGCTTCACAGGTGCTCTCAAAGAAATCCAAGAACAGAACCTTTACTGGCACAGACAAGTGCCTGACTGGCACAGCTGGCACTCAAACAAAAAAACCCAGAGAAGACAGACAAGATCACCATTAGCCCTGCTTCCACTGTTTTCCTCTGTGGCTTTATAAATTGTGGCAAACAACTTCAAATTGCAACAGAAAGGACATGGTCTAATTTAGTCTTGGTAAACTTGGCCTAGCTGTGTCTTCCTCAGCTGGCTACGTTCAGGCAAGGTAAAGGAACAGGGAAATAAGAAAGGATGCTCCAGCAATCCTCCTCTAACCTCCCCATATTCACATATTTGTCTTTCCAATCTCCTGTACCAGTGCTGTTTCTCCAGAGTTAGCAAACATCTCGTGAAGCTCTTTGATCATGAGAACAGCAAGGCTGCAGATTTTGTTTTGAAATCTGCAGATGAAAGAGGAATATGTCAAACTGTGGCTGTTTTAAAAAACATTCAGATATTCTCCAGTTCTGGATCTGTACTCCGCAGTGAGGGAATCACAGACTCCAGTAAAATCTGACAGGGCACATCACATCTTCCACCTAGAAAAGGTGTTTCATTCACACTTCTAAACAAGGAATCAAGCCACCTTTATTGGATTTTGAATACTTGATACCCTGGGTGAAAAAAGAGCAGTTCTTCACTAAGTCCCCAAACCCACACTAATATTAGCCATGAAGTGATTCAGTAAGAATTAGGAAGTCAGAAGGATGGTGCTGCTTTTTCCAGCCTGTGATCAGCAAAGGTGCCCAAGAAATTAAGCATCATTACAAAGAAGCAACCTATCTTACAGAGAGTAACAGTGCTGTCTGCTTCAATGGGTTTAGGCTATAAATCTTTACCAAAAAACCACAGGTTTAAAAGAGAAATATTAGATTTCACAATAGAAGTGCAAAGTAGTTGCACAATTTCTTTATGTAGTACCAAGGAGAAACTTCCTCTCTCTCTCCCCCTCAGTCCACATTCCTTTATTCAGCTTTTAATTACACTTTATGCCCCATTTTTTGGTGTGTAGGAGAAGGGAGTAGCCAATCCAAAGTAATACTTTTCAAATCAATTGAACTGGCTAATGGTACTTGTGAGTTTTTTCTCTGTTTCCACCTTATGTTGCTGAAACTGCAGCTAAAGTAAAATACTGATACAGCAAACCAGGAAGTCAAACACTTTTCTGGAAAGGGAAATCATCCCATAAAAGTCTGATTCTATATTATGGAGAAATCTCAGGATAGGATATGAAGGGAATAAAAAAGTTAGTGGTAAGTTCATAATCCTAAACAAATATATATATATATAAGGTATATGTGCACCATATGTATGGATACATTGATATCCATGTATGAATATATTTATACACACTCCTAACAAAACAATTATTTTAGCCTTTTTTAAGAGAAATGTTATTATTCTTTCCCATCTGCACTGGTAGGAAGAAAACAAAAAATCATCGGGGGTGAGGAGAGTGGCAAAATAAAAAACAAAAGCTTCATTCCCCTATATTAATTAATTTCATGTCTATTTTTAAAATGAACAGTCATTTCAAACACAACACATGACAGAGTGGAAACCAGCCCTGGAACATGCAGGCAGGAGTCCTTCTGGTATGGAACAGGAGAGTTTTATAGCCCAGAGTCCTCCAAACCCCTTCACACAGATGTTCCACCCAGCACAGGAATATTTTGGGCTCCAGCACACTCCACTTGCACCTGATACTTATCAGCAATTTTCAGTTTTAATTATCAAGCATTTGAGCAGTGTGAGCCTGGACTGGGAAAATACCAATATTCATTGCTAATACGATGAGCCTTGAGCAAACAGGCTGTCCAAACACTCCCATATGTTTAGGTAACCAGAATATTTATCTAATAAACACTTCGCTGTTTAGGTTTGTACTTTTCTACCCCAAACCAGCTGCAGTTCCAGCCCCTGATATTGCCACTAAACCACAGAGAAATAGCAATTTTCTCCCTAATCATCTTAACATACAAAGTGTTCAGATAAAAGGAACAACAATTATAGATATTAAAACCACTGCTTTTTTATAGAGGGTTGGTTTTTTTTTAATTAATAATTTTCCAGCTGTTTTTGCTAAAATTGGTCATTACTATCACAGACAACCTGAGCACCAAGGAGAGGAACATGTTCAGGGTTATCAAACAGGACAAGTAACAGAGGTAGAACAAGGGAAGTAACTTCAGTCACACCTTGAGTTTAAAAGGAAACAAACAGAAAGTGTTTTATTAACACTTTTAAAATGTGTCACAAGCCTTTTAAGGTAAAAGTTTGACCTTGCAAGTCTTTAAAACAATTATTAAACTCACTGTATGTTTTGGAATCATAACTCCACTTGCTCCAAGAGAGTCTAAACAAAAATAAACTATGAAACAGGGGAAAGAAACAGGTGATTTCAGGACTGGTGAGAAACATGAGTTTCAAATTATTTTCAAGGGATCCCACATCATACCCTGTTTGCTATGATGAGCAGGAGGAATTAGCATCCTCCTGTCCTGCATTCCTTGGAAAATAAATACAGCCCTAACCACAAGGAGTCTGAGTAGCCCTGACTGCTCATTTCAGCTTTACAGATGTAAGTATTTCACTTACAAGTCTGTGTTGCACCGAAGAGTGCAGTGCTTAAATCAGTGTTAAACACACTGCAAAATTTTATGACAAAAAATGTTATGCCTTTAGTATATAACTCACAAGTAAGTTTGAAGTTGTGTCTCAAAACAAATGAGGCCTCACCAAAGGCATAAAGTTTTTCTGAAAACATCTTTATTCTTCTCCAAGAGCTTTAGAAATACAGTGTACAGTGAGAAACTTTGATTTTCTAGGGTTTTACACAAAAGGCCTGTAAAGGTGACATGAATTATGGTTTAATTTTCACATATCCCTTTAAAAACCCTGACTAATCACCACGTTATTTCACAGTCTCATTAACATCCAAAAGGAGAGGGCAACTCTACCTTTTTTTTTGAAATATATTCTCCATTTCTTTAATTGCACTAAGCCCTTGAGATATTTTAAGTCTACTCCAAATTTTGCTTACCTGCAAGACAGCTTGTGAAATGTCCATCTTAACAGCTCTCCTGCCTACCAGCATCATCCTTTTCAGCAATTTTGTCAAAGCATGGCCAGTTTAGCCCAAAATGCTGGTAGCAGTGAAAAAATCACTGACTTTACAATTTAATTTAAATTGGCCATGACTTCTCTTAATTATGTGAATGTTGAACTGGAACCCGTCTTTATTGCCCCCTTGCCTTTCACATTCAGCTCGTTGGTTGCACTGATGTGGAATTTCTGGGAATACGAAGCTTTCCTTTTCTATCTTCTACTATCTCTTCTACTGGAGACAGGGTAAAAATGTTGGTTTATCATTTCAAGTCACTTCAGAAGCATAGAGTTTAATGTATTTCAGAATTTATGGGGCTGGAAGTGTTTGCAGTAGAGGTAGAAAGCACCTCTGCCATAGGTGCCACTGCTCCAGGTTTGGACATGCTGGTCTAAAGGATCCCACGGCCTACTCAATATCAGCCCTGGTTTTCACCTGGAGCACCAAACTCTTAATTCTGTTATCTGGGCCCTATAAAAAATTAGAGAAATTAGAAGACACACGGGTAATGGTCTTCTTCTTTTCCCTAAAAATGCAGGTGCCACTTTTTCTCAGTGCACACATTTAACACTCCCTACCGCTCCGCTCAGAACCTCGCCATGAACTCACTTCTGGTGTAACACTTATCCCTTAAAGCAAATCTTTTGTTGATACATTTCAGTCCTTGTCAGACATCGTTTCTCCGACAACAGGCTGACATTTTGTGTCAGAGGGAGCAGGAAGCCCCAGCAGCATCAGCAGCTACTCGATCGGTGCATCTGCCAATCATTCCCATGGAGCTCCCCACACATCCACGAGGATGGAGAGAGCATCTGCCCCTTGGCTCGGGGAAGCAACAACACTTTCAAAGGACGTGGATAAAGCACTGCTCTGTCCAGCAGGTTCCTGGCATTCAGCAGCAGCTCAGGCTATGGATTTAAGCCTGACACACACAGGACTTAAGCCCAGACCTTCTTTAGTCCAGGTGAACGCTCCAACACCAGCTATTGTTTGCTCTTTAGCTGCTCCCTCTCTGTTGGGTTCGACTCCACTCCATTTCTAAAGAAACCCGACTCCAGCACATCTGGTTTGTCCCAGGACAAACAAGGCACCCTCCTCCCACCATCTTCCTTTTGCACCACAGAGGAGGCTGAGCATGAAAATCCACCCCTTTCCGATTTTGGATCATTTCAGCTTTCAAGAGGAACAAAACACACACGTTGCCTGCCAGCCACCCTGAGAATTTTGCCTCAGAGATCAAATTCACCAAATGCAACAAATATTTGTGAAAATCTGCCTGGAAAGAGGGGGGTGGGGAAAAAAAGGAGTGGTTTAAATCATTGCTCCCACTGGAGGCAAGCCCACAGTGAGAGCTCACCAGTTATTTGTTCCATTTGGGGCTGCCAGAACTTCCAAGTGCATCACTCCCAACCAGAGGCACCATATGGAGGCTTTGCTCAGCTGGTGATGAGGTGAGAGCACGGCAGCCAAAGGTGCCCTGGGGCAGGGAATTAAATCATTGAAGGGGCTAGGACACAGGAATGGAAAACACTCATTGTTAGAAACCCAATCATTCTCCTTTCCCCCCCTCAAAAAAAAAAAAATCCCATTTGAATTTCCTGTTTTCCTCTGCTCTAATTAGGTGTCTCTTGTTTCTAACCAACCTGGAGTCACACCCTCACAAACTTCTCTTTCTGCATCTCCACTCCTTTTTCTTTCCTTTTCTTTTTGAATTTCCTCTCTTCCAATTTAAAGCAAAAAACCACTTGATTCCCCCCATGCACAGGACACAGGCTGCTGCTTTCAGTGGTGACATTTAAATCCATGCTGTCCTCCAGCATCCGGCCGGAGGAGTTGCAGAGGAAATCCTGCTGAGCCTGGGAGTACCAATTGCTGTGCAGGAAATGGCACAGCCCCCAAATCCCAGCCCTTGCAAGCAGCAGCTTCTCTACCACAGTCACACAGTTAAGTCTGGACTAGCACAAGAGGTAGATCCTAAAAGTTTTTTAGAAGGAGCATTGTAATTCTGAATTTGGGGAAGGCTGTGTATTTTTTGTCAGCTGCTGATCTCTCTTTGCTAATGCTTATCACTAAAAATTAAGGCAGACATCTAGCCCAGAAAGTGCCTGACACATTTTAATCATTAGTTACCAAACCATTAGTTGCTAAAAGGTGAAATCTCACCCAAGTGGGTTAAGCAAACCTCACAGTCAAGGCAGCAAACAACTTTAAAATGCACTTACAAGCTAATGGAAACTTTCATCACTCACTGCAGAGTTTTGCATCTTACTGCAATTGTGTTAGACCTGAATAGTGCAATTCTAGCACAGGTTTAGATGGAGAGGTACCACAATTCAGATGCACACACACACCCATCCCCCTTTTACCTCCTATTTCAGCAATTCCTTTCAATATTTGCTGCAGTCACCAGCACAAAAAGCTCCATCGTGGCATCACGCAACAGCAGGGGAGGCAAAGTGCAAAGTTGTTTATTAGCAGCCAAAGGAATTTTCATTAGAAATTGAGTAACTGTAAATGGTAAACTTCACATTTTACATCTCCACCTGCTCCACGGAGGCTACAATTATTGCTTTAATTATTGCCTAAATACATACGCAATTCTTCAAATTGTATCAAATTATGCTCTTCAAGTTAATGAGGCACAAGGTACTAAAACTGAGCTACCCTTGCCTTTCTGCCTCACATTAAGAGCAGTTCAGTGCCATCAGACTGTTACACTCACAGTCAATTAATTAATTCAGAACAGACAACAGGCAAGTCCAACAAAATAACTCTAGACATCAGGTGAGGTTACAGGCACACAAAACATTTTAAATGGTTTTTTTCCTACAGTTTGGCTGGTGCTGACTGTTCTCTGTGCCCAAAAGAACCATGATACCACATCTGCAGAGATCTTAAATCATTAAAATCTCAGAGAGCTTTCAGATGTAACCACATCACTATCTCACGTGGTTATATTTAATTACAATGATGAGCATACTCAGATATTTTTGCTACCATCTTCTGGGTAAAAACTGAGCTATGTGCATAGGTAAAAAAGTTAAAATGCTGCTGGTTTTACTTGTTTCCACCAGAGGAAACCAAGGATTATGTTTCAAACATATGCCTGCAGGTAAGAACAGCTGTAAAATCACTTCCCACTTATTATGATGTGTCAATCCCAGAATAAAGCAAGAGAAATTGTGGATTTATTGTTAAGAGTGAACAGCACCATTTTAATCTCCTTACTCCCATTTCCTTCAAGAGAGCCCCTGAACAGTACAGATTTCCCAGGAAACATTAATACAGTGGAACTGGTGCCATCCAACAGAAAACAAACAAAAGAGCAGTTCACAGAATCCTAGCATGGTCTGGGTTGAAAGGGACCTTAAAGATCATCCAGATCCCATCCCACATCATCTAGTTCTAACCCCAATTCAGAAAACGCAATTTATTCTCCGTGTAACAACACTTCTCTCACTGCTCTGCCTGGGGAGAACCAACGTGAAGATGTGGGAAGCAGGATACAAAATATAACAACAGCTCTTATACCTTCCCTCAATTTTTGCAAGGATCCATTTGCCAGGATTTAGTGGACTGCTGCCAGGCAAGCAGCACTCAGCAAGCACATATGCCAAATTCCCCACCCCAGGGACACGGGGCCACCATAACCAGGAGAAAATCCCTTTGCTCCATGACAGTTTTACATTCCTCACCACATACAAGGCCAGAATTCCACCAAAAATATCCACCTGTTTTAAATCTGTATTTTATTAGTTTTAAATCTATATTTAAGGAGATGAGCAACTGCATTTCTCCAGAGGGAGGATTATTTATGGAAAATATCCACATGGAACCAGATCTCAAACCAGAGGAAAGTGTTTCTGCATCAGGCTGAGAGCTGCCACTAAAGACAGGTGTGTTACACACCTAATGCTTCAACCACCAACACAGCACCACTTACACCACAACTTTGGGACAAAGGTATCCAACAGGCACATTCTGTGGGCTGAAAAACTTTCAAAAATAACAGAGCTCTCCACAGTATGTTGAGTTACAGGGGCAGAGAGCTTCAGCTGTGCCAAGGAGTCTCCCTGAGCTGCTCAGGATTAAAGCTTAGGCTGCTCTATCCGACAGCGCGGATGACAACAGCAACAGAGAACGGCCTGGAAAGAACATCTGAGAAGAATCTCTCAGGTTTTTATTAGGTGTTTGTATGTAAATTGGCTTCTGAAGAGTTGCTCCTGTCAGCTTCTACACTCGTGGGACACGGATGCTGCCACCTGACTCCAAGTAGGGACAGTAGGGTTAATGAATTAAGCTTTTAATTAAGTTTTCTTACAGACTATGCCATCCAATTTTCCTCTTTTTCTTCCTCCAGAAAAACAGAACAAAAACCATAAGGCAAATCAATTTGGTCCTGTCATTAACTTCGTGGCAACAAGCCTTTGAAAAAGGTTATTTGTCATCACATCCTCTCCCGTGAGCTCCTTAATACTGCTGGAGCCATGGGATGTGGAGGAAAGGCACCAGGAAAACTTCTCCCATGCAGGGATTGGAACCAGTTAAAGTGACTGGAGGAAAACCCCCGTGTGGAAGTCGATAATTCTGTGAAGAAAGACACACAATAGGCAGGAAACCTCACAGTTATGTGCATATTTGACTGCACTGAGGTTGGCATTCAGTTGTGCTATTGACTTTTGCTGCTGCCCTGCTCTGCTGGGGGTGGGAGATGACGCAATGAATGCAGTAGGAAAAGTCTCCACTGTCGTGTCCTAAAGTTCCCAAATTCATGGATGCAATGGATCGTGTTTTCCACCACACTAAGTTTATCATTTTTACATAGCACCAAACTGTCTCATGTTATTCATGTCTCCAGAGTATAAAACTAAGCTATCACTGTATTATCAGCCACATAACATTTAAAAGGGTGATAACATTTTACATTTGAAATTAAGCAACTAATTAATTCCACATATTTTCCTGACTGAACAGTCCACTGTCCCATCTTGAGAGAATTAATCAATTTCCTCACTGCAGTTAAAAAGCAGATAAAAAATGATCATTTCTAAAGGTTTACCTTGGCTTTAAGTTTTTAAAAATAAAGAATTTTTAATTCGAACATCCATTCTATGCCTTAGCAATATTTTCTGTTATTAAACTGGAATTCAACCTTGATGAAATAACTCATTTACACCCTGATGCCTGAAGTGGCCACCTAAAAAACAGAGACTAGACAGGAATAAGGGAATAAAGGTAGGTGTTTATTTGAAGGGCCTTCAAAGGTACACCCTGGGCAGGCCAAAGGCGACACCCGAGATGGACCCTGGGTCACGAGTTCTTCACACTTTTATACCTTTGGTTCATTTGCACATCAGGGGTAATTCTCCAATTACAACCCCAGTTAATGATGTCATTTCCCCAAGTTTGCCTTCCTATCAGAGGCTTTTGGTTTATACTTTTTGGGCCTAGGACAGTCTGGGTGTCCTTGGAGAGCAAACCTAGAGAGGTTTGTTGTGTCTGACCAGCACAAGAGAACAGCAGCTCACAGGCCACAGGAAACTTCACAGTTACACACCAGGCAGCGCAGGATTTGAAAAATATGAAAGTGAAAACCCAAGGCATCACAAATAATTTCCTTTGAGTTATGTGCTGACCACAAATCCAGGGAAGACAGAAAACTCCAGAGATGTGGCAGAGCAGTCTTGCATTATCTCCTTGCAGTTTTAGTGGTGCATCTGCTCTTTAGGACAAGGAGTGGGGATTGAAACTGAAAGAGGAGAGACATTAAGAAGAAAATTTTCCCCGTGAGGGCATGTCATGAGCATTTAAAGCAGATAATACATCAGAGCTGGTAGTTTCAAATATTATATTATATTTGTATGATATTTAGTGACAATTTGCACGGGCAAGCAAGTCTCAGTGCCTTTCTCCACATCAGTAAGCATCCTCCTCACTTCCCCGAAGTTAATGTATGGATAACTGATCTCTTATGCAAAGCTGAAATGGGATTTAATGAACCTCCATTACTCAAGCTGCACATTTTCCTCAAGATGAAAAATGCCACGTACAATGTATTTTCCTGCATGTGAATAAGCCCATTAATATAGATTTCTGAACAGAGTGTTTCTACTCAGCAATTTTTGCCCTTTGGGAGGGAGAAGGAAAGAGAGAAGGGAGCAGACACTTCCCCTCACTCCCCCACATCATCTCCAGAAAGGAACTGGATCAGCTTTGTTAATACTTTGGATTCAGAGCTGTTCTTAGCACAGAGGCACAATTGCCTTCTGACAAATGTTTATGAAACCTTTGCTGCCAGCGTTAAATCTGTTCTAATGCATTCTTCCCCGACTTTGATAGGAAATGGTAACACAGAAAGTAATCAAAGCAATACAAATCTGGCAATATCAAAAATTGCTCTCACTTTCACACCTTGTTTGCCTCCTTGAATAATTCCCCTCCCTGAAGAAGCCCTTGTGAAGAATTAAATCTGGATGTACCACCAAGAGACATTAATCTCCAGACAGGTTCTGAAATGCAAATTCTTTTTGCTTAGCAGCAATACGTAAGCACCAGTGAAATCACCATTCAGAGGTACAAAAAGCTGATTTGCAGCCTCAGTCAAGTACCTGAAACCTCAGTCAAGTACCTGGTGTGTTATTGGTTTTCAGTTTTTCTGGTGTTACCTTACAAAAATTCTAAATTTACCATACTTTGCTGAAAAAATGCATTAAGCAAGTCTACCTTTCCACTGGAGTTCTTGGAATTCCCCATTAACTCTGCCTTCTCCTACCTTTCCCCCTCAATTTCCACTATTACCCTTCAAAATGGATCCACCGGGTCTCGGATTCTCTGTGGAAACTCAAGGAGAGTTTTCTTCCAATCCTTGCCTCTGTTGCTTTCCCTCTGTCTGCTCAGACAATGAATAGATATCAACTGCAGACACACTTCATAACCAATTTGTATAAGGCTCTACAAAAGTTCATTTTCCCCTGATTATCTCTCCTGCTCAGTCCTGAAGCAGGTAAGGTACATTTTTTGAGAGCTTTACTGTTGCACTGCACAAACCCAATACCTTTAGAAAAAACCCCCCATCCAATACAAAAATAAACCAACAACCAAAAAAACCGAAGGGGGACGGCGGGGGGAAGAGGAAAAAAAAGGAAGGTTTTGAGGAACTGACATTTTCTAATGAAAAATCTGTTGTTAGAAAGTAGCAGGGGGGTTCCAAGTGGAATTATTTGGTATCTCTGAGGCAACACGCAGCAGCCACAGCTTCTCTCTTCTGCAGGAACAAACCTATCCATTCACACTGAAATACAGAGACAAGGCCATGAATTTTGTAGACTAATGATCACTCAAAGAACCTTGCAAAAAGCCAACTCTTCTCACTGGAACTGTCCCCAGTAAGCAGTGAGTCTGCTCTGCAGAGCTGCTCCTTGTCTCAGAGTAAGGGCTCACAGCTTCTCTTCACAACTGTACCATCATCAGACTCCCCCAGTCAATCACATCCTGTCCAGCTGTGAACTCCCTCCCCAAATTGTTCAACTGACACAGAAACTTTGCCTGAACCTCAGAACAAAGTCTAAGATCACAGAATAAAACCAACAGTTGCCACATTTTTCTTTCTTTTTAAATTTTGTTTTAATATTGTGCTACGTGAAACTCTGCCATTGCTTCACACATTTCAGAATTTTTCTCCTGCAATAAATGTGGTTTCCTTGAAAACAAAAAAAAACAAACCCAAGCTGTAATTGGACACTCAGGAGAAAAGCAAAATAATTCCAGTATGCCACCAAAATTTCCTCAAGAAGACACCAAAAGCCAACTGTGCTTCTATGTTTTAAAGGTCATCCTTTCTACCAGCAGTCAGCTCTATGTCCAAGGTATATCCATGGGAGAGAAGAACCTGCTTAAAAATCGTGAATTCTCCACAAATAAATAATCTAATTTCTCATTTCCAGCAGCTTCAGTTCTACTCAGGTTAAAAAGTTACTGTTCAGAACAACAAATTTCTTTCCCCACTCACAAAACAAAACAGTGATGCTCATGACTTCACTGCTCCCAAATTTTCTACACCCATCCCATACGAACAAAGTAAACTGCAATAAAAACCAATTTAGACGTTAAATGGTACCCTGAGAAGCTCTGTTTAGAGATCTGCTTCCCTCTTCCCCTCCAAAGCCTAAACCAAAAGTAACAATTAAATAAAACCCGGGAAGGTTTTGTAAACAGATTGCAACCAAACGGAAAAATTCTTACCTTGAAGCATCAAAGCTGTCATAGGATCCAACTGTGTAGTGTCTGAACAGCTTCTTTGTTCTATCTGTTCGTGTTTCTGCACAGAGAAAAGAGAACTTTCAATACTCCTGTATTTCTTAATCAAGTGCTGAAGTATTTGTTTATATTCCCTCGCAGTGAATTAACGTCGTTTCGAGGCATTTTGGAAAAAAATGCTGGCTTTGGAGATACTCTTTTATCACATCAGACACATCAGGTGAATAAGGGGAACTTCTCGGAGGTCATGAATCACATCACTCACAAGTTTTAAAGCTCTGCTCACATTCTCAGTGGCAAAAACTTTTGCGTCCAATATTTGGTTCTTTCATAGCTAAGAGGCAAAATAGAAGAAGAAAGAAAGAAGAAAAACCTGCAACACATTTCAGAGAGGCTGGGAATACAGCCAGAATATGCAAATCAATTTTTTTTTTTTGCCTAGCCACAGGTTGGTCCTCCAATGCAACCACCTGAAGTTTGGCTAAGAGGCATCAAAAATCAGATGGAAAAGTTTCTGGTTTAGATTACGACCACGGAAGTCTCATCTGCACAGCTGAGGGACTCTCCATTGAAGGACTGCCTGACACCATCCCAGCAGATTTTATTAATTCTCCAAGCCAGACAGAGCCCTGAAGGCACAGCACCTCTGTGGCCCAGCTTTTAAGGATGGTACAAACGACTGAGAGATCGGTGCTGTCAAATGACCAAGGGCAAAGCTGCCGAGAGAAAAAGAACATCAGAGCAGGATGGAAGGGCTTTGAACACGGCCAAGGAGCAGGAGAAAGTCCTGGGAGGCAGACATTGGGAAGAAGGGTGGGCAAAATGCATCTTTCTTTGCTTTAACCAGTGCAGCAGACACGTAACTGGATCACGCCCCCAGCTGGAGGCAGAAATACAGATATATCCATAATACAGAGAAATTCCAGCTGAAAAGGTACGTGCAGGTTGCAGCTGGCTAAGGGCGTAAGAAAGTTATTTCTTTAGAGCTGTGCATCGATTTGCAAGGTCCAAGAAAAGTAGTACCAAGGAAAACCAGAAATATTTACATTTATATACATTTTGTGGAGACCAGCTGGCCTCCATCCCACAGGAAGGTCAGAGAGGGAGAAAATCCCTATTATAATATGAACTCTACTTGGAACTTTAGTTTATTTTGTCCCTTTGTCACTCATCTACAACCTGTATTTTCTGCCTAAGAGGCCTTTCCTTTACCCAAAATTCCTGCTCCTGCTGCATGAATTGCAGTCTGTTTCCCATCGAGCAACATTCTTTTGTCATGCCATTCTAAAAATGAGGTTAATACCATGAGACATAAACAGAAAAACCACAGAAAATCATAAACCTGGAGCCCACTTAGAGTCTCCCCCTGGACTGTTTTCGGAAGTCCCTCAGAAATGATTAAAAGAAATAAATTATGATGAAGAATATTTTGAAATCTTAAAACAACTGCTTGATCCTTCAGGAGCCAGATGTTTCCCCTGCAGAATCCGTTTTCCATAGCACGATATTTCAGTGCTCTAAGGAATACAAAGTGGGTGGGAGGGACGGGAAGGCACAGCAAGACACAGAGCTTTGTTCAGCTCCTCAGGATTGCAGAGCCAGCACTCTTCAGCCGCAGCTTGGATCTGCTCCGTGGCTCTGCCACCCCTCTGCTTCCCCCCACTCCTCTGTGTGCAGCCAGGTTCACAGGGATTATTTGGGAAAAAAGAAGCCTTGCCAGATGCTGAACTCGAGGCTCAGTGACTGTTTCCCAGGCTGCTGTGTTAAGTTCTCTAATTCCCCTCTCTCCCTCACCCCTGACTCAGATTCCAGGCTGCCCTATTACACAGCAGGAGTACTCACACCCAGGAGCAGGGGGGGAGCACCAGGAATCTGCCATCAGAATGGACTGGGGACTGAAAAAAGGAACAGGGTTCCATTCTCTGAGTTGACAAAAGAACACAAAGAACCCATAGGCAAATGCCTAACAAATGCTGTTCTGAATTCAAGCCAAATATAGCACAGTAACACTATTAGAGGTATATTAGCACCAAGGGGTTAGCCCCAGGTTTCCATGGATTTGTACCCATTCTGATGTCCCAGGTTTTCCTAAGAGCAGCACTCTTTATCAAAACATTTTGCAGCAAGTTAGGACCGCCTAAGACTAGCAACTCTATCATCATTTAAGAAGCTTTTACCCACAGAATCTTTGGAGGATTTCTTCTTAAACCTGGTTGCAGAGAGATTAGAAAGACCAGCAAAAAGATATGGACAAGAAGTTCTAGAAAAACATTATTTAGCAATTTATTTATTTTAATAAAGATAATTATTTTAATGATACTGCATTCTTACTGAGAGGAACATCTGTCACCACAGATGAAAAGTCATTGCATCAAGTTGGATCAGTTCACAAAGTTTTTCTAAGAGGTAGAACAAAACACCAGGGTTTGCAAAAATGGTCCCGCTTCCTTTACACTGACAGAAGAGAGAAACATTGGGATATCACCTGAAATTTCTAGATCTCTTGAGAAGCCCGTATTTTACCAGAGTAAATACCATAAGAACACAACAATTTTTTTCCTGGTCCATTTTCCACTGAAGCCAGTGGAGCTGCAGCAGAAATAAGCTGTGTGCCCTGGGCAATAGTGGCAATCCAAAATAATAAAGCCCCAGCTGTTTCTTTATTAGAATCATTTATTGTTGCAGACATCTCAGTGAGCAACAGGCTCAAACCCTGCCCTTCCAGAATGTAATTTGTACGGTTCAAAGAGGGGTGAGCATTGAGAAAGTGTAGGTGGAAAACATTTCCTCCCTTCTCCACCTCAGGAGTGGTGAGGGCTTTCCTCCAAATAAATGTAGGACTTCCTGTAGCTTCTGTGTCTCAGTCTCGTAAGTGACCACAGGACTCCAACAGAGCTTGCAGACATTATCAAAAGCTGAAAAACCACTGCCATGAAAAGCAAGAAATAGATTCTGGACTCTAATCCACACAGACGAGGCCACTCTTGCCCTGATTCAGCCCATGTAACAATTGTGGGCCCGTTCCAGCAGCCAGCCCGATTCCCAGCCTGATGCTCCTGCTTGGAGTAGGCTGCTTACATATTTGATATTGCTTTGGAAGAGTAAAGAACTGAGGGGGGAAAAAATCCTAAAGCAACTGTCTCCATCCCTCCTCTCCTCCCTGCGGCTCCTCGCAGGGCATTTCGGCGCCGTGTTTCCAAGGAAACTGCGCGGGAATGCTCTGCCAGCGGGGATGCTGTCAGAGGCCTGCTGGCACTCCAGGAAAGGTTCAGAGTCACCACCATGGCCACAGGAGAACAATGGAAACAGGAGTGGAACAGCAGAATTTGTGCTGTGATACTGGGGAGGCAACAGAGCAGCAGGCTCTCTCCAGATACCACCTGGGTAAAGGTGGGTTTTATGCCCACCCCAAAACGTGCAGCTTTTCCTTCTTCCTTCCCTCTTCCCCAGTGACAGCCCTGGGAGGTGTTTCACTGGTGCCACAGACATTTACAGATGTTCTTTGCCAGAGCAGCTCGGGTACAGCTCTCTGCGTGTGCAACGCCCAGAACAGTGGCAGAGGTTAAGGCCTTCCCTCTGCCCCTTCCCCTTCCTGGGGGAAAAACCCTTTTCCAACCCTTTATGTTGAGGGTTAGACCAGAAGTTACTCAAAGCTGAGGAAAGCAGTCGAATAATAAACTCAGGAGTTCACAATTCAAGGACACTTGTGCTGGGCAACAAGACAGGGCTCCTATCTTAGTTTTTCCTTAAATTGATCCAAATTTGGCCATAAGAAGAAGTGGAGAAAAAGTTCATGGGATTGAAAACATCACTAAGAAGAGCGTGCATTTTTCTATCCCAAGTATATCCAAAATATTTGCCAGACCAAATGGTGCTCCAGAAAATAATCACATTAAAAGATAAAAATATTTTTCATACCACAAACTGTGAAGTCTCAGTAAGTTATTTTACTTATTCCCTTTCCCCCTTAGAAAATGGAGACTCATCAAAACTGGATTTTCTGTTAAATATGGTACATTAAAATGGTGATAAGTAAGTTTTTTCCAGCCTACGATACAATTGTTTAACATGTTATTTCTTATTGCTTTCTTTGGTCATTTCATCTGAGCCACAGGAAAGATGAAGTTCAGGGATCCTCCTCCAAATCACGCAGAGTAGGATTATGGATTCTAAAAAATGTACAAAAAATGGGATGAAGAAATAGAAATGGATTTTTTTCCCTATGAACTGTTTGATCACTGATTCTGATAAAGGATTATTAAAACTCGTGAAAGTGAAATCTGCAAGTATGTATCGCCCAAGAATTCAGAAGAAACTACAATTATCTTTTTCATATCTTTGCAAATCTGAGGTAAAAACATTGATGCTTCATTTGAAGGGATAAACTGTGAGGATCAAGAGAAAAGAAACATATGATGAAGGCATTATAAATGGTAAATTAACGAAAACCTTTAATTCATAGTTAACTTTCTTCTGTTTCAGTTTGTGGATGGCTTTTTTTTTAAGTCCCAGTGTTCAGTTGATGTGATGGTCTCAACCAATTTTTCTTTCAGTTAAAGCTGAGAAATAGCAAATCTTATGTGGTTTTTGAAGTTTTTCAGATTTGAGAATAAGCATAAAACTGTTTCAAGGACAACTTGACTGGAATAGCAAATCCTTGGATGTCGTCCTGCCTTTCTTTTTTTTTTCCCCCCTACTAAATCTTATTTTCAAAACAAGAAAGGCAGACTGAGTGTTGAATCCCTCCTGCATCCTTAGAGGAAGATTAGCTGGAATACAGTGAATTCATTTGCCCACACAGGATGCTGAAATGGCTGATCAATGGAGTGAATCGGCAAGTTTGTTTGCAAGAGAAAACTTAATAACTGAAATATGCAACCTGGACCTGCTGGAGAGGCAGTTGTGGAAGAACAGTGTCTCCCATGTCATAAGTTTCCCCTTTAATTTAACAAAAAGATCACTTATACCTGAAAAAACCCCCAACAAACCAGCAAGTAGTTGTGGAAACATTTACTTCTTTCTCTCCTAACAACTTTACCAGCTCTTTGTACAATTCTGGAGTTCTGCAGCTCTTCCCTCGTTTGCAGAATATTTTCAAAACGTGTTAATGGTCGCCTGATCTTTCCCTGAGTTCTCCTGTTGCGTTTCTGAGGGTCTCCATTCTCTCTGCCCCTCATTTCCAACCCATCTGCAGCAGCTTTGTGTCCATGGTATCAGCTGATAGAGGATTAAACCACTCAGGGTCTGGGACAGGCACAGACACAGCTCTAGGTGATGTCATCAAAGGAAATTAATTGGGAGAGGAAAGATTTTTCCCTCTTTGCTTTACAGAGTAAAATGCATCTTAAAGCAAAAGAGTGAAGAGCTTGTAAAAAGCTGGATATTGACCTCAGGGTTTCCAGCAGCTCCACATGGCTTTGGTCCACTTGCACCTAGTTTGATCCTTACTGAAATTCCCAGTTTTTACAAAGCCAGGCCAAAATAAAGCAACTTCAGTGCACTTTGGTTAACCTTTAATTGTGGCCGGACAAAATGTACATCTGCCTTGTAGAAACCAGCTCTCAGTGTCGATCCCAAAGTGCTCCTGCACTCGTAAATAAAGGCATCTTGTTTTTCAAATTCAGGGAGAACAAAGAAGTCTCGATGAGCTGCCTGCTGGCACGATCATCTGTTGCAAATGTTATTTATCCTGAAGGTCAGGGTGGTTTGTTCACTTACAAAGCCCAGGTGGTGTGATGTTCCAGTTCTTTGGAACTGACTCAGGGTACAAGTGGTTTTAATCATAACACCTTATTTCAGTTTTCATCCTCCCAGCAAATATTTCAAATATTTCCTGCAAATATCAGTGTTCTCACTGATAACCCAAAATGATGGCCTATAGCAAAGGGCAGGTGCCAGGTGGAACCTGGCTTAATGACTTTGCCTTGACTCAGCGACTTTGCCTTAAATTTAGGGAAATTCCATTAGAGGTTTGTGAAGGAACTCTGCGTTTGCTTGTGTGGCAGGAGCTGTGGTGTGCTCGGCACGACGGGGGCTATTCCCACCTGAGACATGTTTACAGCCCCACAAAGACAACCAACTGCTTTGGAGAAGGTCATTGTGCACTCCGAGTTGGAAAGAACAGATGGGGAATTATTTTGGGCTGAGTAAGGAAAAACAGGCCCTTGGAAAGCCATTCTTCTATTCAATTTCAAAAATCATTAATTTTCATGTACAGCAAGTTTCAACAAGAGTTATTATGGACTTTTATCATCAATGGTGATACAAATGTTTCCCCTCAATTTCCTCCCTTACAAGAAGCTTCATTCAAGTCTAAATCTTCGCCAGCTGTACTCAGGATCAATGATCTGTCAAATTCTCTGCCTTCAATAATAGATAAAATTTTGAATACATAAGGAGCTGCTGAGCATGGGAGATACGTGGGAAGTTCCTAGAACCTCATGATCTTTTTCAACACAGCACTCCCTTTTTTTTCCCTCTGCCTTGATTGTGCCTGTGGACTTCCCAGTCTGATTTTCACTGTGGATAAAACATGACCAAAACCCAACAAACAGAGGATTACTTTGCAACTTCCACCGTAAGGGCCTCAGAATAACTTCTAATTTCATGTTATAACTCCAGTCAGAGCGAACAAACAGCTCAGAGCAGGATGTTGCTAAGCAATGTGGTACCCAGCTTTACACAGGACCAGGGAGAGGAAGATGAGAGTGGAACAAGGAGCTGTGGCTGTGGCTGTGGATGTGGATGTGGGTGTGGGTGTGGATGTGGATGTGAATATGGATTTGGATGTGGATTTAGATGTGGATGTGGCTGTGGATGTGGATGTGGATGCGGATTTGGATGTGGCTGTGGATGTGGATGTGGATGTGGATTTGGATGTGGATGTGGATGTGGATGTGGTTTGGATGTTGCTGTGGATGCGGATTTGGATGTGGATGTGGATGTGGATGCGGATTTGGATGTGGATGTGGATGTGGATGTGGACAGTTCCCTGCTCACCAGGAACAACTCCTGCCTTGCCACGCTGTTGAGTGAGTCTAAAATACAACATTCAAGTACAAGCCAAAAATACTAAAGAAAAATTAATTAGAAGCACCCCATCACTTTTAACTGGAGTACCAGACTTTATCAACTGAACTCGTGGTGCTGTATCAGAATATATAGATATGGCTGTGTGTAGATATCATAATAAAATAAATAACATGTATAAAATACCAAAATCATTTCTAGATATGGTTAGAAGTACTTTGCATCAATGACTGCTAAGTAACACAGGATTTAGAGCCAGGCCACAGGATAATTAATTTTCAAACAGGAGTAACAATCACCATTGGCTTGAGAGCCTAGTCCTAGAGAACCTACGCTGGTATTCCAAATAATTAGGATGATTGCAGCAGGAAAGGAGCCAAATCCAAAAATATTTCTACTTTTAAACAAGTATGGAAGGTTCTTGCTCTTACAGCATTATGTAGACACATAAAAGCAATTACTTTAAAAGAACACATTTGAAAATCCATGTTGCAACCTTAAACACTCCTGGAAATTAGAACAAATTGCTGAGAATGCTGAGAATTGAGTTTTCTAAGAAAGCACTAAATATCAGCTATTATATGTTCAGCAATGCATATTAACATTGTACCAGATATTGAGAAAAGCAATAGTACTGTGCAAAGTTTTTAAAAGTAATTATATTTTCCAGGCATTTTAGTGATGGAGGTCATATAAAACCTCTCCATTCCTGCCACTACTGATACCATGATGATTTTTTTTTGCTTTTTATATATACCCCCTCTATATACTCTTTTGTATAACTTTTATGTATTCTTAAGGGCCTTTTAGCCCACATACTTCTAATTGTTCAGGTTTGATAACCAGCATAGGCCCAGTATTCTGTTAAGTGAGGAGACCAAACATCTCAGAAGCCTCAGACACCAAGGCCTTCTCTGAACACATTTTGTAAACTAAGATAGACCTGTCCAGGGGGGGAAGGTTCCTCAGAGAGGGGGGCTCCCTCAGCCTCTCATTGGGGAATCTTTGATAGATATGCTCATTGGTAAAGCCTAGAATTTTATACCCAAACTATTGTGTGTGTGCATTTCGGGGGTACCCACGGGGGAGCATTTTGGTGAGCATTTGGATGTGCATTCCAGCGTGCTCCACCTGGACGGAGTGCACCAAGGATCCTTAAAATAAATATCAAGGTAAAATCCCTTTTTCCCTTCTAACAGTGTTTGGCTCTTGATTTTAAGACCAAGAAAAGACATCACTACCACTTCAAAACTCAGTGATCCTTCATTAGAGCTCTACACAACACCTCCAAAATGAACTCCCCTCTGGGACCTCGACTTTCCAGCCAATTTCTCACCAGCTGACCTGGGGTTTGGGTGCTTCTGCATCCTCACAGAGAAAAACACCCCAGACATTTCATTTCAAAAGGTACTCCTTCAACTACACTCAAGAAGTTGAAGCTTTCCAAGGAATGTAGGATTTGACAAGCGTTCTAAATTGTTACACAAAATGCTGCTGGCAACTCGTCTTCCTTCGCAGAGAGCAGCTACAACAAAAACCCCAAAGCGAGCTGACCACAAGTGAGAAGCTTTACTTTACACGAGGCTCAAAGCCCACGTCCCTTCAGTTCCACACTGTACCAAGAGGGGTTTTTTTTTCTCCCTGCTGCAGGTTTCCATGGAAATGCATCAGTCACTAATCTAAATAAGTGCGGCTGAAGGACGCCTGAAAACCCAGAGCAATTACGCATGCCATTAGAGGAACAGAATATGATTCAGCCCAGCTATTAGAAATGTGCCACAGCTATCACTTCTATATTTTGTTGCAGTGTTCTAAAAACAATACTGCTTTTTCTTTTTTTTTTTAAACCCACTCTTTTGCTGCTTATAAGAGGGAGAAAAAAAAAAAGAAAATGCAATAAAAATACTTCTCACGTAATGAGCACACAATGAAGTCAGACTATCAGTTGCAAAACACAAATGGAGGCAATGCCACACATTTGTTTTGCCATGAAAATCCATGGGACCTGAAAACTTCTCTCTTCATTACTGGTCAAAGAGACTTCACTCGAGTCATTTCGATGAGTAATAGGAGAGTAAACGCTTTGATCTGCATTAAAGGGCTAATGAGCCTTAAAACAACTGATGTAAATATCATTTCTGATCAGGACAATACTAAACATCCATGTGCAACCACAACACACAGCTCAGGCATAGCTGGGTCTCTGCTGATCACACAACTATAGGATCATGGAATCATGAAGGTTGGAAAAGCCCTCTGAGATCACTGAGCCCAGATGTTCTCCCAGCACTGCCAAGGCCACCACTAACCCATGTCCCCATGTGCCACATCCACAGGGCTTTTAAATATCTTAGGTTCCAATACCAGTGTTCCAACGCCTGGCAACCCTTTCCATGAAGAAATTCTCCCTAATATCCAATCTGAACCTCCCCTGGCACAACTTGAGGCTGTTTCCTCTTGTCCTGCCACTCACTCCCTTGGAGCAGAGCCTGACTCCCATCTGGCTGCACCCTCCTATCAGAGAGTTTTGGAGAGTGATAAGGTCCCCTTGAGCCTCCTTTTCCCCACCTTGAACTCCCTCCCCACTCCCTCAGCTGCTCCTGGTGCTCAAGACCCTTCCCAAGCCCCAGTCCCACTGCTTTGGACTCAACCTGTTCCTACCTCGTGTCCCACAGGAAAACTTTAAATGCTGTGGAACAGGGACTGTGATGGTGATTCTGAACAAATGTTTTGAGAGTTATTTCAGACTATCTGATCTTTGTGTTACCACCCCGTTATTTTTCCCCTTCCCCTCACTCTTGGAGAATGGGCTGATAAAACACTGACAAAAATACAGCTTTCAAATGCTACTGACAATTTTGTCAAGTTCTGCCTGTCTGTGTCACGTTTTGCAGAAAATGTCTCCCGAGTGGTTGTCGTTATATATAAAAAATGAGGTGACTGAATCAGCCGTGCTGCTCCAGAGTCTGGAGCACACACTGGAGATGGGCTCTCTGTGCTACCTCTGCAGGCCCCATGCCAAATCTCCTTGAAATTAATGCAATTTCTGCCAATAAACATCGCAATTAGACCCCAACCAGGAGGAACCGAGGAGGAGGAAACACACTTGTGCAGGAAAAGGCCTCTCAAATGATTAATGTGTATTTCCAGACTGCAGCTGAGCACTCTCCATCTATACTGGGAACATCTCCTAAAGGAAGCACTCAGGAGACAGAGAACTGGGTTTTTACCTGCTTGGGGTTCTCCTTGCTGACACCAAGCCACCACTGGGAATGAAGTCTAATTAATTAGACTCAAATTCATAGGATGGAAAAACCAGAAGGGGGGGGGGGGGGGGGGGGGGGGGGGGCAAAAGGATGCATGA
>VZRV01006487.1:233612-370611 GCA_013398115.1 Falcunculus frontatus | reverse complement strand
AGGGGGAGGAGGCACAAGTATGCATTAAGAATAATAAAAGATCATCCTAAAAATCAGCTTGAAATATATATATTATCCTTTCTGTTAGCTTTTGGTTTGTCAGTTCTTAGAATTTCATTTAATGTCTTTTCTTCATCTGCTGAAGTCTTCAAAAAAAGGAGCACAAAGTAGGTCTTCCTTCTCAAATCTGACAATCTTTTATCTGCACCTCAAGCCAGACCCTTTCAAGTTTCATTTTCCCCCACTTAGTTGAATCTAGATTAAGAATTTATTTGAAAAGTGACAGTAAAATTGTTTTCGAAGTTAAGATTTTTGACTTCTCCTGTGACAGAAACGGAAGAAGTTTTATTTATAACACACTCTGAAACTCTCATGAATGGATCACTAGAAGATTAGATAGCTTTTAATTGTGCACTGGTTAAATTGAAGAGTGGCTTGTCCAGTTTTCCCCAAAATCCAGTGAAGGTTAAAAAAAAGTGGATGATTTTACACAAATTTGGAATAATATCTGACCATGCAATTGTAGGAATATACAAGTATTACAAAAATTAAACATATCACAATTCAAATAATGCAGTTAGGATGAAATCGCCTGAATAGAAGTGAAAATCGTCCCTGAAATGATCACAGTAAAAGAGCAGCTTATTGCTGTGGCTCGACATTCCTGGAGTTTCTCCTCAGAAAAGCTTTGCAATTTAGAGAACGAGGTACCTGAGGCACAGGGAGTGCAAACAGCATCCCAGGGCCCACAGCAAGCACCAAAGGAAGGCAATGCACCTGGTTTAAAGTTGTGCAGCTGAAAAAGCACCTGAGCTTTAAGCTTGTAAATGTAATGATAAAAATGTACATTTGCTGATTGGTACAGAAATGTCAAAACCTATTTCCAAGGTGCCCGAAGGTTACAAAAGCAGGAATGGCAAAATAAACTTGTCGTCATTTCCAGATGTTTTCTGCAAGCCTAAATTACTAATTCTGGGAAGCAAGCAGTGATATGGAAATGAGTTCTCCTAAGACTGATTATTCCTGAAACTCCATTATGTGTCCGGCTTAAAGCCTATAAACTAATAAGAAAAAAGGAATTATGC
The DNA here is from genome assembly GCA_013398115.1 of Falcunculus frontatus. Taxonomy (NCBI): domain Eukaryota; kingdom Metazoa; phylum Chordata; class Aves; order Passeriformes; genus Falcunculus; species Falcunculus frontatus. Next base: position 369,526 of record VZRV01006487.1, on the reverse strand, counting down.
TGCATCTTTGTACTTACGAGATTTTTAGTTACGAGATTTGGAAAATGTTAGAACTGAAGAAATCAAATAGTCTGGGTATTTCTTAAAGAGAAATGATGTGAAAATCTTGAACCTCCCGAATGAAATACAAAACCTCCCAAGACCACTCTCAAACCTGCCATGTGAAAATGTGAAAATACAGCCCTGACCTGTTAGAAGCTTTTATATTGTGAACTTTGTGACCTCTCGAATTTGAATGGAAAAAGGCAAATAAAGAGAAATGGGAGAGATTTTGAATTTGTGAATTTTTGTTTTGCAGTGGTGTCTCCAACATGGGATGCACTTAATTGAGATCTCTACTTAGTAGGTTTATTCTTTTCTAAAAGTGTAATTGAGTGTATTAAGCCCACCTGGATTAGCCATCTCTCTGTGCTTGATAATCACACTCTCCCTCCTTTATCTCCTTCTCACATATAAATTGCATCTCAGCAAATCCAAACTTAATCCACAAAGAGGCCATGCAAATCTAATCCTCCAAATATATCATTAAAAAAATCCCATTTCATTATTTACCCTAATCCTGCACACAGACAGCACAAGACATAATCACCTCACAGTGATAATGATTTGCACAGCTTGAAGAGTTCTTCTGACACTCAGAAAGATCCAACTGGTTAAACAACCACACTTTCATGCACCACTGTCTAATTACTCTTCACAGGACTGCCAGGGCACCTCAACTTATTGCCATACATCACCAGTATTTCAGGAAAAAATGGACAAATAACTGCTTTTAGATAATCTCCTTCCCCATCACATCACCTGAAGATGACAACTTGTCACCTCAAGAACATTATGATGTCAAAATTGTAAGATAATATTGTTTAAAAGAAGAAGCCTCATCGAGAAATGGGTAACGGGGACGAGGCAGATAAAGGTAGATTTGCTATTCACAGTGTGGGATTTAGAGTTAACTGCACTTCTGCCAGCTTCAGATGCATTTTGATTTGTTTTGTTGGCCTGTAATCACAAAAATCAATTGCCATGTTGTGTGTTGACAGCAGCAGCCCAGCTCCACTGAGGTTTTTTCAGGACTGGGAATCAGGGTGCTCCTCCCAGAACCAAAGTAGGAATAACACTGATTTTTTGGAAGCTTTTTCTCCACAAAATGTCATAAACTGAAATGCTGCTGGCACATATCAATTTCTAATCCTGTCTCTAGATACGAACCACTCAAAATAGGTAGGAACTAAAACAACCTGCCTTCCGTGCAGGGATATTCTAGGTAAAGCCAGCAATCCATCATTTCATTTTAGCAGTGTTTACTAAAAACACTTCAAAGATCTGAGGGGTTTTTTTCCCCCAGATGTTGTGCAGAATGCCATCTGCTTTATTCCTGAAGGAATAAAAGCCATCATACATTTTGCTTTGAGATACAGGGAAGCAGAGTGGTCATTAGCCAAAAAAACCCCAGAGAAATGAGGAGTCTCCTGAATACATAATTAGAGATCTAATGAAATGGACTTCTTTACCCAAAAAGTCAGGAGATTAGAAGTCAGAGGAAGAAAAGAAAAGGCCTCATCAGCTTTGTGGGAAGCACAAAATACAGAGAGGATGAAAACATCCTCTAAAGGTTATAAATTGAGTGTAATTTAGATGTATATTTATGATTGCTGAAAAATCCCAGAGGACACTTCCCAGGTCAAAGTATCTCCTGTTTTACTTTGGCTCCATTTTAAAAACTGTACTTATGGATCTATTTTCTTTTCCTCTGTTATCAGAGGTAACAAATACATTTCCAAACGAAACTTGAATTGAGATTTTGCTCACTGGAATTTTTGCTCCGCTGCAAAAAAACCAACATTTCAAGCTGCCCTCCTCTGTAAGAGGCACTTACTGAAGACATTTTAGAAAACTACCAAGCAGACCTAACTTGGGGCATTTTCAACATCCAGAAGCAGCAAGAACCACTTGGAATAAGCAACAGCAATTAGAGAAGATGAGATCTCCTGTCATATCCACACATCAGTATGGAAAGTGGACTTAGCTCAAGATTTATTCAGCTCTACAGTTCGTAGCTGCAGCCACGGACACAACCTCAGAATCTGATTCCTCCCCCTATCACAAGCGAGGTTCCAGGCACTGGGAAGCCCCACGTGATGCCTTTGATCACCAAAGATGTCAAAGATTCCCAAGATAATAGAAGGTGCTTTTGTATTATTTCTGCCCAGTCAAGCACAGCGGTGACCAGGTGATATCCCATTCCAATCTGTTTCATAGTTTCACCCAGTAAAAGCTTGTGTTGCTTTTTTCCCTGCTTTTTTTAAGGATTTCTGCAGCAGTTCTTCATTTGCAGAGTTATCTGCCCGCTGCACAACATCCTACATGGCCATTAAGTAGCTATTAGGGTTGTGTACTTTACTTTGGCATTTATGTTGCACATAAAAAGATTAAAGGACCATCAACCACTCTCTTCTCATTCAATTATTTCTACTCCACTGACTGTATTTCCAGTACATTATGCTAAGTGATGGAATCCTACTACGCTTAAAAACAGATTTATTCCTAGTGGACAAGACTATAAAAAAATAACACACAACTGTTTATTTTAGACCATTACAATACAGATTTGCTCCGAGTGCTTGCCAGGACACAACAGTTTTCTCTGATTATCCCTTCCATGATTTATCACATGTACGCAATCTATACCTGGGTAAATCCCACAGAAGTGATCCACTCACACCTGCACACACAGAGGGTGTTGGAAACAACTGCAGCAGCAAAGTTCATGTGAATTTTCACTTTTACACCATCCCCATGGTATAAGACATTTATTCAACATTTATTCATTTCTCTCAGACATCCTTTGGCCTCATCTTCAGTGACCTCCTTGGCAATATTTGTATTTTTGCCACATTTTCTCCCCACAGTCTACATCTGGTGAAACACATGGCAGAATCACAGAATCACCAGGTTGGAAGAGACCTTCAAGATCACAGAGTCCAACCCATGCCCTAACACCACCTCCACTAAACTAAACCATGGCACTGAGTGCCACATCCAATCTTTTTTAAACACTCCCAGGGATGGTCACTTCACCACCTCCCTGGGCAGTTGATTCCAGAAACTTTATCACTCTTTCAGTAAAATCTTTTTCCTAACATCCAACCTAAATTTCCCTTGGTGCAGCCTAAGACTGTGTCCTCTTGCTCTGTCAGTTGTTGCCTGGGAGAAGAGACCAAGCCCCACCTGAGCACAGCCACCTTTCAGGGAGTTGTAGAGGGTGATAAGGTCACCTCTGAGCCTCCTTTTCTCCAGGCTAAACAACCCCAGCTCCCTCAGCTGCTCCTCACAGGGCTTGTGTTCCAGGCCCTTCACCAGCCTTGTCGCCCTCCTTTGGACACGTTCAAGCCCCTCCACGTCCTTCCTGAGCTGAGGGGCCCAGAGCTGGACACAGCACTCGAGGTGAGGCCTCACCAGTGCTGAGTACAGGGGGAAGCACAGAAGGACAAGCCACAGGCACTGTCAAAAATCCCTGAATGTTATCAAAATCTCCCTTCAACCTGCTCATACCCGAGCCTCCCATGTGTCCACCAATACCGCTAGAGCAGCTTAAGCAGGTTATCAGAGCTTTTTGCCTCCGACACCCACATCTTCTGTGTTTCAGGAAAATAAGCAACTCCCTTGGCTTTATTTTAAAGTATCTCTGAGTGCACTCTTTTCCCACAGAGGGGGAGTGATTGTAGGCTCCTAAAGGGGCTGGGAGTGAAGTAAACACACAGGGGGGTGAAGGCAATAGGAGTTATATTTAACAGGCTTAGAACTCACACTGTTCTACACCACTAAAGCTCTGGCTTATTTTATTTTAAATGAACGTATTTTCATGCTATTACTTTTCAAACAGTTTGCATACTGCTGGGGTAACAAATCTATCGTGTAGGTAAGATAAAAAACCAGCATCTGTTCCCTGCCATGGCAACCAAGAGGACTGAATCAAAGAGAGGTCCCTTATGCTGCTGATGATGAGGAAACCATTTGTGTGATGGATCCTACAGCACCATGGATACAAACCCATGGCAGACCACCTTTGCCATGGGGTGAAAGGGAAACAGGCAGCTGACACCATTCCCAAAGGGTTTAACTTCTTTGGGAAGAGTGCGAGAGGAGATTTTTAACAGCACAGGTCATTTATTGAGTGAGAACACGGATTCCTCTTCTAAGGATCATCCTATAAAAATTCAAATGAAAACACTGAGTGATGTGTGAATGACAGATCCTTCTTGTTGTGTGAGAAGGAAAAAAAAAAGAAAAAAAAAAAACCCAAAGAAGCTCTAGACACAGAGACAAGCATTTGGGAGAAGAAATCTGCAAGAGCTTTTCCCAAATACATTTAGAGGGTTATTATCACGATTTTACAGAGCAGCTCCAGATAGGAAAAATAAAGTGTCAATAGCCTGGAGGATTCTAAATAAAAGATGCAAGCCATACTGACTTCGGATGACATGGAAATGTTTAATAAACACTTTATTGCCTTCAAATCTCACTCCCTGATGCTCACACTCTTTCTTTGGCTTAAGAGGACTGCCACCTACTGAGTTACCTTCACCTTCAGATGGGGTTAGGAGAGAGATTAACACTGCCTTCAAATCAAGAGAATTTGGACAGAAGCTTTTACTTATTTCTATTTAAAAACATAAAAAGGTGTCTCCATTTGTAAGGATTAGAGTGCTGGACATACTCTTCTTTGCTGCAAAAGTTGTCTTGGTATTAACCTGCAAATCCTTGCTGGTAACTGCTGACTGGTTGCTTTCAGTTTTAAGTGCTTTGAAGATGTGATTTTATCTGGAACATTTCTTGGTGATTGACTCTCATCTCTAAGGAGTGTGGGGAAAAAAACCAAATGACAGATTCCTAGATCTGCATTAATACATCATCTAAAAATTTCCACAAATACTACCTAGAAAAGTATTCCAAAATGTTTACATATAATTATTAGAATTCAAGATAAACCCCACTGCTCAGAAAGTACAAAAAATACAGGAAAATGCTTCCTTCCCCCGTCTCCTGCTGCCTCGGCACGTCCTTTCTTAAGTTTTTACATCCAGGCAGAAATAGGAGTGAACTGAAACGAGGCCGAGTACAAATGAACCGTTAGAGACGATTTTCCCCTAAATTCGGTACCCAAAGATGCCATCTAGTGACCACCTACTGAATGCAGGGACTGCTCCCAAAGAGGCAGCTCCGAGCACACGTTACACCTCAGCTGTGAGGGGCATCTCCATCACTCTGAGTGTGAGAAGCAGAAGGGTTAAGTCCTCAGCCAGGGTGTTTTGATTCAAGGACATCCCTTGGCACATCCCTCATTCCTCCCATGCTCCAGCCGCTCCATCCAGAGGGGGCTTCTGTCTCAGGGAAGGTTTCTGGCAGACTCGTGTCCGTGTGCACCCACAAACAGCAGAACCCTGAGGCATTCCCTGTTCCTCACCATCTCCCGGCCAGGAAAGGTCCTGTCTGCTCTTGCTACCCACACGTATTAATTTTGACTTCACTCGGAAAAAAGAAATGTGGGGATGGCAGCCGATAGGAGCAGAGATGAGCACTGGCTCTGGTAGCACTCGGAGCCCAGGCTGGGAGAGACGGATGCTAATCCCAAACTTTGGTGAGCCAGAAATGAGGAACCAAGTCAAAGAAAAAACCTCACTAGGGATGGCTCTTTGGACAACTCGAGTCCAGTCTGAAAGCCAAGAGAAACTCCTTCAGGGCCCTCCCACCCCTGATGATATTGTCTCTTAGGAAATGTAAGGAAAAGCTTTTGCACACTCGTGACCTTATCCTGAATTTAAGCAAGGGCCACGGAAGAGTTGTACACCTATACACAGCATCCAGAAGTCAAATCAGGGAGTGAAATTCAAGTTTGGATTGTATCTTTTTAAAATTCTGCTACCGTAGGGCAGGGTAATTGATTTTCTGTAAGGAAAAAGGTGCAATCAGCATGTTGAGAATGTAGGAAGGCTTTTGAATATTGATATCCCAGATAAAGATACCAGAACAGTCAGATTCATTGAGCTCCTAAACAGATGCTTCAGATTTTAGGATACTAATGGAATTAATTGATTTGTGTAATACAATATATTAACTTCAAGAAGCCCTGACTTAAATATTGTCATCAAACCATTAAATAGCTCATCAAATGCATAAAATAACAATTCAGAATATGTTCTTGCTTCCGAGATGCTGGGAAACATTGAGCACCAGGTCATGTATTATGTACGTTGGAAGGTGGTCTATAGAGTATCTTTTACTTTTTTTTCTTTGGAATAGCTCAGCAAGAAAATCAGGGGGAAAACCAACAAGGGAGAGAAAAATCAATGCAAATCATTGGGGTTTTCATATCCACATGAAAGTCTGTTTGATCGTAGAAGCCAAATGAGTATTGCAAAATCGGGTGAAACCTGATTTAGGGCACCAAAAATGAATGCTTGAAATGTATATGGCATGTACACATTTCACAGGAGGGAAAACCACAATGTCATACAGTGCAGGTTTCAGAAAAAACATTTAAAATGTATCTTTGCAAGATGAAGACACTCCCCCTAAAAAACCCCAAACTACTTTAAAACCAGTACAGATTTTAAATTAAAGCTTTAAAAGTGTCTTTTATCAGCAACGATGCCATTTTTAAGTGCCCTAATGTTTCGTATCAGCCACATTTCAAGAAAAATGCAGTTTAGCTCCAGAAAAACAACCAGTTTCCAGGAAATCACTGGTCTCTTCCATTTATGAATAGCAATAATGTTAAATCATAACTCTTCATATGTGCTTGGGAAAAAAGTAAAGCCACTCTTACATGTTTTAGGGGTGGGTGAAATGGGTTTCTTATTTTCATGCTCCTTCAAGTGACGTATTTGCAACCTTTACCAAATGACTGTAAGAGACTACTAGGGCAAATTTAATTTAATCTAAATGTATGAAGTTAGAACGGATTTTAAAAAGAAATTAAATTGGAATGACAGGGATTGTGGCAATTTAAATTAACGCCACCACTTCAAAATGCTTTTCCAGCCGCTCCCAAACTTTTAGTGACCCAATACTCTTGGTTATCCCAGTCTGTGTCTCCCAAACCTGAGCTGATGATAGGGCTGGGTGTGGGCATGCCAGACTGGGAATGAAGTAATATTCAGGCAATAATCACTTTGAGCTGATTGATTTCCATTCAAAACTACCTGTTGTTGTGGTTAGCATGGCTTCTCGGGCTTTGAAATGGGAGCTGAAAGTCAAACCCTAAATCTGCCACTTAGTGACAGGTCGCCTCCTCCAGAGCCTGCACTATAAAAGGTTTTTTCGGAGTTCAGCTGCGAGTTCTGGTTTAAAACCCAAACCAACCTCTGCTCTCCCAAATGCTTCCCAGAACAAGATCCCAGCAATCAGGGATAGGTGGTATTTTAGGCCCACCCCTTTCAGTGCCCCAGTAATCTGTGTGAGCTGTCTGAAGCAGGAGGATTATTAAGGGGAAATCCTTGGCAGGGGTGAATCTTGTTAGAAAGCCCAGATCCTGCTCCCTGTGTGCACGACAGTGCCTGTGATCCTGCTGGCAACCATTTCCCTTCTCTTCTACCAACATCTGGATGTTTTTTCATGCCTGTCCCTCATAAATAACACAACAACTTGAAATTTATCCCTGCTTATGGTTGTACTGGAAAACACTGGGAGAATCCCAGCATTACATGTGCTTAATGACACATGAAACACTTCATCAGTATTATTTTCATAGAGTACAACCTAAGAAATTGGATAGTGTTTTTCAAGGAAAATTCTTAATATCTTTTGATTCTGAGCAGATCTGATGGTAGATTTTACATGCTGCCTTATTTGTTACTCAGGTCAATCTAGAAGAAGGATAATCAACTATTTACTGATTCTTTACTTTTAAAAGATGCAGTAATACATCTGAAATTGGATCAAACCAGCCTTGCAAGAACTTTCTGAAGTGTTTGGCTGATTAACTTAAGTATTTCCACTTAACTTTTAAATGTGATGAGTTGCAGCATCCTCCAAAGTAAGGTCAGGACTTCAAGAAACTCTGAAGATTTACTTTTGACCGAGAATGTTTATAACACATTTCAGTCTTCCAGCTCTATCAACAGGGTGAAACCTCACCGAATCTCCAGATCCAGGAACTGTGGTGTAGCTCATCACAGTTCAACTTCAGTATTTTATATTTTCAGAACTGAACGCTAAAACTTCTATCACAATTAATACTTAAAAACATCTTGGTAGAGGTGAAGCTTCTAATTAAATAATCAGTATCACCTGCATTTATTAGACAGCTAATAAGACATATGCTAATAAACTCAGCACCTGTTTAATGAGGAAAAGTTCAGTAATATTTAACAGTTCTCTTCCCAGACACAGCATGATGAAACAGAAGTCTGGGGTCAAGGTTACTTAGACGTTAGACACAGCAGTCACGATTTTAGGAACAATTTACAGGGAGTTTTACAAGCAAACTAACCTAAATACATATATATATATATATATTTCCCAGGTTAGTGGCATATATATATAGTTAGTGGAAATATATATATATGTACTTCCCAGGTTAGTGGCAGGATTGAAAGCACACTTAAAAGCACACACAGAGAGAAGCTGGAGGCAGTGGCACACCACAGTCCATGGCTCCACCAGCACTTGCAGCCATTATGCTCCCCAGCTGTGTGTTCTGCCCCGTTTATCAGCCCCACAAACACTTCTCACCCCGAGCTACTCGGGGGCACCGAGCCCTCGTGGCAAGGCCTGGGCTGTGTCTGTGTGTCCCAAAAAACGGGGGTTACCCACCGGGGCAATGATGCATCACCCCTCTGACCCCGTTTTCCTACAGACTCTGCCCTCACCCCCAGTAAACAAGACATTTGCAGGAAAATAATAATTTTCCATTTTCATCTGTCCACCTGCCCAGAATACAGGTAATACCTCACCAGGCCACCCTGAAAATGGTGATTCATTTATAATCAAAGCATTAAGACAAATGAGGAAGAGTAACAGAAGGATTTGAAGTGTCCATTTGAAAACAAACTACACCCTTAAGACTCGTTTTCTAAATATAAAACAAGAATCTTTAATTTGCCTTTCTCTGGGGCAAGCACTTAGCAAAAATCTATAACATCAGAAACATCCTGTGGTTCTTAAAATAAACCAATTCTGGCATCATTTCTTCTGACAGTCTTTTGTTTGCTGCATGTAACTGTGTCTTGTCTTTGGATGATAAAATCTTAGCGTGGACACTTGGGGATTTTGGGAAAGTGTCTTGGATTTTCCTATCTATATTTGCATTTTCTCTCAAACAGTGGCCTAGGGCTTCGAAGTCTTCTATGAGATCAACCCAAAGGATAGGTTTGATCCTGGCAAAATGAAAGAAAAAGTATAATCTATAGGGATTTACAGTCAGGAATGTAACTCTTTCCCTTCTGATTAAAGTCTTGACTAATAAATGTTAATATAACATTAAAAAATAGCTTTATAACTGACGTGGCAGACAAATTATAAGATAAAGATCTGTTATATTTCATTTCCTTAAATTACTAATATGTTGTACAGGGTATCCAATATAATTACTTTTATTATTTCCAGAAGAGCAGCCAAAATACAGCAGTATTTTCAATGTCTCTCTAGACAGCACTAAACTAATTCTTGATGTGTGCAAAACATAACTGCAAGCATGAAGTAAAGACTCTGTGATTGTTGTATAATTAGAGCTGAACCCTTGGCTACAAAAAAAGGACCCAAAACAACACATTGAAATGTTTTTTGCTCGTAAATCATCCACAAAATCAGCTTGATTTTCACAGCCATGCTGCATATTTGTGAATTGTGGACTGATGGGAGGGTTGAGGAAGTCGAGGGACATCTTCCACCTCAGTTCAGAAAGCAAAGCTGAAGTTTCAAACTCAGCTACAAACACACTTTTGGGTGTAAATAACGTGGCCAAGCTCCATCACCACTTAAAATTCAATCCATTTTGTGAGTTCACAGCTGGGAACATTCACTCAGGTCTGTCTGTTTTACCTGAAAGCCAATCATCTATTTCTGACCCGAGTGTCCCTTTAGCACTGATCTGTAACAAAACGAGCTGAGCTCTCCAGCAGGGGAGGGAAGCAAAAAGCAGTGCCACAATTTCAGAACAGAATATGGATTATCTGACAGCTGCTCTATTTAGGCATCATTTTCCTGATCACCTCCAGCACTGCCATTACTTTAAGCAGCTGCTCCACCATCTTCCTTAAATTAAGAAGAATTTGATCTCAGCTAACTGGGGAGTGTTTCAAAGAGTTTTCAGCCTCTGTTGTCAAGCCTTTTATCTGAGCCATTAAAAATCAGAAGGGAAAAAAGCCCCAATGTGTCATTTAGTACAGGACGAAAAGATGACTTATCAACACTTTTGGAATATGCACAGATCTAAGGCTTGCCTTGCTTTTTTTTTTTTCAAAGTCGCTTTTAAAAGTGTTAGGTCATGCTAAATGAAATGAGTTAGATGAATTATGGCATTTTATTTAATCCTGATAGATACCCAGAATGATTTCAACAGAAGCCATGTTCTGATATAAATAATATTTACACAGGTGCATCAGAGAATCCTGGCTAAACAGAATTTCAGGGAAAAAAATGGATTTGAAAGTAAAAGCTATTGCTATTGTCATTTAAGATACTCAGAGAAAGCAAAAAATCAACTATAGTTGATCATAGGTTCATAAGATATTAAGAAGTATCTCTAATTAAAAGCAAACAAAACAATTAGTATAGAGATGTTAGCATTAAAAGATATATTCTGTATGAAATTTAAAATGCTCCAGAATTCCAGGAGATGAAAGCTATGGATTTTTGTCTACCAACAGTCATTAAGATCTGCCAGATTTGTTAAAATTTGAGTAGCTTGAAACAGATTTTTTACGGGTTGAAAAAATCACATTGTATGTGTAGTTTCCACAAGGACAACTGGGAATCGAAAAATTAGGTATTACTCCTAGGTTTTTAGCATGTTGCAGAACAGGGCTGCTCAAATCCTGCCACGAGCTGAAGCATTCTCTCTTAAACCAATAATTGGGCTTAAATTCCCCAGGAGGCTCTATCACTTCATAAATCATTCACTTCATAACTTTAACTTTTCGGTGCTTCTACAGTAATTTGTAACATCAGACATCTCCGATGTCTCTATCTGCTCTCAGACTTGAAAATATTCCATGGGCTGTGATTCGGAACAGAAAATGGGAATGCATCACTGGAAATAAAAGGAATAAACCATCACGGCAACTCCTTTCTTGAGACATCCCTCGGAGTTTGCACTTCTTTGATCCTCTGTGGTGTGACAGACAATTTCTTGCAGGGGAAAAAAAAAAGCAGAAAGAATCTGAGGAGGAAAAACTCCACACCTGCATGTCCGATTTCACACAGCAGCAACCCCAGATGCACTGGAAATGTTGAGTTTCCTACCACGTAACTCTCATTTTATATTGCTGTGCAATTTATTTTTAGCCTATTTCAATGCTTTGGAGAGTTGTGCTGCTCCTTTCCAGCTGATTAGAGCTATTCCTAAGTGGCTCTTAGCAAGCATGGAAATGGGAGTGAAAGGGATGAAGTACATGTCAGCTGAGCAGCCCAAACAGTAAAATATTATGAATTAAAAATTACTTATTCAGAGATAAGCACGCAGACAGGCTTATGTTCTCTACAAGCTCTAGACATAGGCTTGCTTTTTTAAAATTTGAATAATTTTTTGATGTTTTGGCTTTATGCTGTCCTCAAAACCTGGACAAATGATGAAATTATTCTCATGGAGTCCTTTATTTTACTCTTCTTTCAAACCAGACCCATATCATTATTTGAGAAAGGGGTTGGTAGACTCAGTCTTCCCAAGGATTCCTAACAAATACTCCCATTAGAGTAAGAAACCCCTATTGCATCTTGCTCAGAAGATCGAGGCTGAAAGAAGGAAAGGCCTTTCAAGGCACCTTTGGCCAGAGAGGACACCCTGCAGGGTGTGTGGGAAGCAGATGACTCCCTCCCACAGCCAGCCTGCAGATAAAACCAGCTCTCCAGTTACCTCTGCCTCCCAATTCCCATTTTTATTGAGTGATGATTCATTTCAGAGCCTTTTCCCAAACTGCTGTTTATCATTACTGGGAACACAAATGCCTCACTCAGCAAAGCTAAAGTGCAGAAACTTGCTGAGGTTCATTCTTTGAATTTCCATCACTTGAGACAAAAAAGTGGGGTTGATTTACATCCTCAGCTCCAGAGAGTTGTCAGAATTAGTTCATTATTACTGCACCAAGCTCCTGTGTCAGCTGGGCTTTGTGGGCTGGCTTGCCAGCACCTCACATCTAATTCTTTGCATTGATTTTTTTTTTTTTTTGTTCCAGTATAGTTTTCCCACTGATTGATGGAAGAGAATGCAGTTTAAGCAAAAATACAGTATATGGCATATTCCTGGTCTTTCTAAAGCATAAATCAGACAGAGAATATCTTTGTGGATATCACTGCATTGAGTTTTGTCATCCATTCCCATTTTTTAATGACAGATTTGTCCATGGGAAACATCATGTGGCAGAAAATCACTCCTCAAAAGACAAAATTGTTCAGAATCCCATGAGCCAGGTGGTTGGTCATGCAAAACACAGAAGCAAGGCAGGAAAGAGTATTTCAGAGGTCAGAGCTTTGGACAACATCCTTCAAGGCAGGGGGACTGACTGAACAATGTCTGACCTGTCAGTGTGGGCTCTGGGTACCAGGGTTTCCATGGGATCCCACCTTCAGGAGCCTGACTGGGATTACAAAGATTTAATACTATGAAGGTATAATTTTCATCTCTCGAGTTTTCAAACCATTTGAAATGGCTGACTTTGTAGCTGCATCACAGCACACTTTTTCAGCTACGTGTGAGGCAACCTTGCCCTTTTAATTTGATTTTAATTTGGGTTTATATTCTCTTGGCCACACTGAGTCCAGCCTGCCCTGTTGAGTCAGAACACGTTTCCAAGCTCTCAGAACTTCTGAGCTCCTTACACTTCTGCCATGACAATGTCTGTGATTAACTTTCCCAAGGAAAATATCTTTCCCTCACATATATAAATTTCTTTTATACTTTCTCCATTTAGTCCTTCCAGCTGCAGCAATGTTTTGTCCTTAACTGCTGCTGCTCACACCAAACAGTTTAAGTTGCACAATAATTCTGTCCCACATACACAGGTACCTTCTGCTCAAGGTGAAATCGTGTGGAAGGAGAATTTAGCAAAATTTATTATCAAAACTCTTGAGGTGCTCATTTGGTGAGATAGCATCTCTGCTATGTCATTGAAACCCTCATCCTTCTAGTGGTTTCCAAAGTTATTTGGGCTTAGAATTTTTCAGAGTTCTAACAATCACCACAATATTTCTGTCTATTCTTCAGTTGCCTTTCTAGTTAAAAATCAGCCAGAACTGATCGTAACAAATCAGAAACAATTTTTTAAAAAGGATTTTGCTAATCTGGGTCATTTATAAAAGGTGGGTCATTAAGGCTGGGTGAAAAAGGTTTTTGTTTTCTGGCTTTTTCCCCCTCCACTGCTGTGTTTAACACAGAATCATAGAATCAATTATATGGGATTAGGCACTGGTTTTACATATGAGTATCTATTATATCCAGACAGCAAATTTGGGAAACCAAGATTCCTGTCCCCCTGGAAGGCCAGTACAGATGTCAGCTCCTCAATCCACAGCAAAGCACATTTCCTTCTTGCAGGAAGGCAAATCCATTTCCTAGCAGCCTGGCTGGCTCGATTGCCTGCGAAGGTGATGTGCTAATTATAAAAAGGGGTGGTGCAAATGAGGAACAGATCTGGTTTTACTGAATGCACAGGGCGTTAAAAACTAAGAATGTGGAAAACAGAAAATCCTGTGCTTCAGAAACAGCAAAAGGATGTGTTTTATTAACACAGCTTGGACTTGTTTGGTAACTTCTGGGATCGAGAGGGAACGCTGGATAAGGAATGCTGCAGTTTCTGCTTATAACACCTGTGTATGGTTACACAGGTAAAAAAGAAACTACAAGGGAACTCTGCTATTCCTGGATAATCCGTCACTACATTTTCAAGGTGCTGCAAACCCAGGAATAAGGGCTAGCAAACAGAAGCACAGGCACTGTGCTCAGGAAAGGACTGGACGTGGCACTCGGTCTGTCTGACAGGGTGCTGATCAGGCAAAGGCTGGACTCGGTGATCCCGGAGGTCTTTCCCCACCCAAATATTCCGTGCCTCCGTGACGTTTGGGATGGGAAATGCCAGCTGGAGGCCTGGCAGAGTGTGCTGGGAGCACCAGTGACACTAGAGGTCAGCACGGGCACAGCTCCATCAGCAGTGTGGGTCGGGAATGTGCCCTGCGAGTGCCGCAGCTCCCGGGACCGGCACAGCTCGGGCTGCACAAATCGGATTCTTCCCTGGAAAAACGAGCTCTTGACAGCTGCCAATGGTCACCGCAGCCACATGGAAGCATCAGATCTAGTCTGCAAAAACTCCCAGCACGCCTACAGCTACTGGTAAGGTGGATCCCGAGGATAGAAAAAGGCACGAAGGAGGCTATGGAATGAGAACTCGTCCTAAGGCAATATTAAAAACGAGGATGGAACTCAAGGAAAGGTCCACTGAGGAAGCCAAGAGTTGAAAGACAGCAAGAATCTCTCAGACACGCTAAGTCTGCCTTCATTTCAGTATCATTCGTAAAATCTAGGAGTTCTCCAGCACATTAGGGAGGGAAGAATAATAAATTATAAAGTTGGAGTGTAGTTAAAGATAACTTCCAGCCTGAAAATGAATACTTCACCTCAGTTTCGGGCAATCAGATAGCTCTGAATTCTGAAGGATGGAGAGCATAAAATCACAAGTGTAATACAAAGCATTTTTGTAGTTCAAGTAATACCTTATGATGGAAGAAAAGCAAGAAGAAACATCTCAGTTTAAGCAGGAGAAACTTTTTTTCAACTTACCCAGAATATTTTAGCAAAGAAAAATTTCTATTTTAACATATTTTGGAATACAAAGACATTTCAGAATGGAATTGGCTCACTACTGAATAACACAAGAAAACTGTCAGTGCAGAAAGAGTAAATACGTGACATTTGTATTCTGTGTTTGAGCAGGCAAAAGGCAAGATGATGTGGCAAACTCATCTGAGGGAATACTTCCACTGTCAGAATAATTCTGGAGAATGTTAAAAACTGGCTACAAAGGCTACACTTTTTAAAACGAGGTAGCACAAAGGTTTTGTTTGCAAGAATTTTTTTAAAACCAGGCAAAAGAATTTAGCAGATGACACTAATGATTTTCTTTGTTGTTGTTCTTTTTTCACTGGATCTCAAAATGTCAAGGGAACTTCTTTAGACTGGAAAGCAGCAGGTCCTGTGCTGGTGCTATTAAAGGACAAATGAGACACGCTGGATAATTAGGAGCCCATTGGCCTGGCATCAACCCTAGCAAAATAATGGAGCAGTTCCTACAAGTCTCAATTAATGAAAGATTAAAGAGGGGATGTAGAATTAATGCCAGTCAATATGATTTTTTTTTGGAAAACAGAACCTGCCAAGCTGGCATGGCATCTTTGACGAGAGCACAGGAACCAGGTGCTGTTCTGTCCTGCCCACTTCCAGAGAACAGTTGGGATGGCAATAAAGTTCCCTAAAAATTGAACTTTCCTTAGAAGGGAGATTATACATCAGCCTGCCATGAAACACCTGCCCAGCAGTTTTACTGGGCCTGGAGTGTTTAATTGGGGTTTGTTTTTTCCAAGAACTATTCCTCTATCCTTCACTCACGGCGTGCAAATGACAAGCCTCTATTAAACACAATTGTTCAAACTTAATAGCAAAGGGAAGCTGTTGGAAGAAATGTTCCTAAATCTCACTGAGGGGAAAGAACTGTTGCTGTGGTGCTGGTGTGGAAAAGGCTGAGTCTGAGCTTCATTTCCTCCACATTGAAATGATCTACTTTCTAAATCATTATCATAAGAAGTTCTGCTGCTTTGCAAAGACCACGATGCAAATTCTTGCAAGTAGCACAAGTTTGTGATGTTTCTCAGCTGATGTTCTTTCAGCAATCCCAGCAGACCTAATTTAATTTCTAATCATTTCACCATGCCTAACACATTTTTCTAAATTACTTCTGCATTTGTACTCAGAGGGAATACTGGCTGATTTTTGCTTATAAAGCTTTCCCCTTTCATTCCCATTGTTTCCTATGCAGAGGGAATGCACAGAGCAATTCCGTGATCAGCTGCTTTCATTCCATGCCATATTTCAATAATAATATGGCACACACTGTGCATTCCATATATTTCATTTCCCTTCCAGCTCCAACCTCTATCACATTACACACAGAAGCACTGAACCTCATTCTGGGTGCGGGACATTTTTTGAGACAGCCCAGCAAAATATGGGAGTGCACAAGTTCACTGCCAGAGAAAATGTGTCCCTTTTGTTCCTATTTAATTACATTTTCATCCTTTTTAGAGTAGAAGAATGGCATATTTAAAGCCTTAAGCTGTGTTAACATTATTATTCCCACTGTACCATAAGCAAACAGGAAAACAATTGGAAAGCAGCAATAGCTATAAATTACAGTAAATGTCTGGTGCTTTGCCAGACACATGGCAGAAGTTTTCATAATTTCATGTCAGAAAATTTGTAGCATGCTCCTGTTTATATTCTTTTATTGCTTCCAGCTTTGGTAATCGTTTCGTTACTCTTGTGACAATTCTTTTCTTAATTTTTCTGTTCCTTTGAATGATCAAAGAAATCCTTGCTCAAAAAGCAATCATCATCTATTAAGGCAATCATGTCACATACTGAATTTACCTCCTGAAGTAATTCTCAAGGAAGTCTTTAAGGATTTGTGACATACAGGTTTGGTTACTTTCTCTTCAAAATCACTAAAAAGATGCAAAACTTCTTTCTTATCTCAGAACTTCAAGTAATGTCCTCCTCAGATCTTTCTTCAGATTTGGAGACAGCTCAAACTTAATGCAGAGCTGCCATTCCTACACTGGGCACTTCCAGCCTCAATCTCCCTCTTGTTTAATACACCTCCATCTCTAAATTCTGACTTGTTCTCGAGCCCTTTGAAGAGCTACATAACTTCTCCCTCCGTTCTCAGAGCCTGGATCCATTCTCTCCAAATATTAGATCTGGTTTTGCCTCCTCCTCTTTTCCCCTCTCAAAAGAGAAATAGGAAAGCAAGCACAACCTCTCCACACAGGAAAAAAAAGAAAAGTACACCTTGCAGTTTATAATGACATGCATAAAAGAAAAAGATCTGTAAATGAATGATACAATGCATAAATTTTAGTGTATCATCTGTGCAATGCCAGAAGTTCTTAATCAATACAACAGAGATCTAAAAACACATCAATAGCTGATTTAAAACTGCGTACATTCCTGGAGAACATTAATTATATTCTCAGAGCTCATTTATAATGAGCTTTTAATTAGAGAGGATGTCCTCACATCTTAATTCTTAAAAGCAGAGAAATGATGAGACGGTAGGTAATTCTTAAAATAACTTGCTTTAATGTAGATTTCTTTTTCTTTTATTACACCAGGGCTGTAAAGGCTCCTTGCTTAAAGTCGCTTGTGGCAATACACGTGCCTGACAAAGGAGGATTCCATTTCCTTTGTCATCAGTAAGGATGGATATGGGACATCCCACTAAAGGATGCCTCCTTTAACATTCAGGAAGAGGTTAACAGGGCTGTGAACAAGAGCTAAATGTCCTGTATGACTCCCTCACATTGCGAGATGACTGGCCAGTTTTTCTTCCCTTATTTAACTGTCTCATTAGACATTCTCCCCCACTTTAAGAAAATAAACCACAACATAATCCTATACAAAATGTCTGCATACAGCTCTGTGTAAAAGCTTTGGTCCTTCCCAGCATAGTTCCTCATGAGAAAGTCTGTTTGCTTGGACAGCAAAATTCAATCAATAAACCCACCTGTATTTTTTAATTCAGCAGCTCAGCTCTATCCAGTTCTGCCATTTCTAGTAGTGCACAAAGGCCCTGATGTCTCTGCTGGGACAGACACGTGGCATTTGTCATGTTAGGGTTCAAGAGGAGCCTGATGTGATTACCTGGTTTGCTTTCATTTGGTTTGCACTGAACTTCTTCCACGCACTCTGCAGGAAACCAGCCAATATGTCCCCGGGTGCTGCCTTCCCAGAATCCGCCTTCTCCGATGCTCAGAACTAAACAGGGCAGACACAGGCAGTGTTACACTTTGCCTCCTCACAAAAACACAAAATTATTGCATTACACATTCAGTAATAACTGAAAAAAAGCAAACATTGTGCAATAACTCCAATGCTGGTACCCCCAAAAATGGGCACAGAGTAACCTTTAAGCAGGACCCTCCCTGCTCAGTCTTTGTAACCTTTCCCCAATTTTTTTTTTTTTTTACCACAAGTTTCCTTGGCCCTCACACAATTGTTTCCATTTTCAGTGTTCTCACTGCTGGTTTAATCAAGGATAAATATATGGTAATACCACAACCCAAAAACCACTGTCTTGTCTGCTCAAATGAAGCGCTGAACCCATTGTAAAACTGCACCCACACTGAAATGGATTTTAAATAATACATATTTTGATATCTCCTGCTTTTCCTTCCTCCTAAGAAAACATGTTATTTGACTTAGTGGGTAGCTCCAGGGATTTGCAATGCAGTTTGAGTAATATGATTTCAGGGTTTGAATACACAGCAAACACTTGAACCTCCCATAGGTGAAATACACAATGGAGATGCCTTTTGAAACATTTCAATGAATTTTTTTCTCAATAGAAGGAAATGACAATATGGAGGAGAGTGATTTGCCAATAGGAGAAAAGGCTTTTATCTGGCAGTTCTAATTATCTTGATATTAATTCTAGGACTCAGCAAGGATTGTGACAAAAGCCTGCAGAGCAACAATTTTATTAGTAAGCAACTGGAGGTGAATTATGGTGATAGAAGGATCCTAAACACTTTCTATAGTGTTTAAATTAGTATTAGAGGAGTTCCTACAAACCACTGTATATTTACTATATATTAGAAGACTATAAATGTACTGTTAGAAAGACACTGTACATTAATACTGAAACAAAGGTGATATTATCAACAAAAGCAGGCTGACTGGGGATGTGGCTCAGACACACAGCACAGGTGCTCAGAGCACACCTGTACCAAACACACTGCTGGGTGGGGGGGTCTGAGCTCCCCCCAAATCAGCCCAGCTCCATCTGCTGAGTGCCAGCTCAGCCCCTGCTGAAAATCGAGGCTAATTAGCCCAAATCCATCTCTCTGCTAAGGGATTCCAGGACCTGGGATATTGTCTCTGCAGGGTATTTCAGTGCAGGAGGGACATTAATGTGATCAGAGCTGCTCAGAACTGCTTTGAAGGTCTCCAACACCGGCACTTTCAGCACTGTTAAAATCTTGCCAGGCTTTAAAACCCTGGTCCCTGCCTGGCTGCAACTGAACTCGGGATCAGGGGAGCTGCTGTGACTCAGGGGCACTGAAGCTGAACTTGATTTGCACTGTTACAGAGCAGGATGAAAATCAAATCAATCACAGCCCAAAAAAAAAAAGGGAAAAAAAAGCCAAACAAAACCTTGGTCATATGAAAGAAGTCTGGTTTGAGACACCAGGAGCTGCAAAACTGCATTTGAAAGTAAATGTTTACCAGGGTTTTTATTAATGTGATCCTAAGCTATTTGTGGTATCACTCACAGAGCATGGCCATCTATTAACACATACATTTGACAGCCAAATGTTTATAAATATGTCAGGTTTAAGCCTTTTAATGTAGTATATTCCCAGAGACAGATTCCATGAACTGCACATTTACACACCGCTGCCAGTAAGAAGTACATATTAAGTCCCAGGAAACATCCATTAAGGAAAAATCCCACACCTGGATGGGTCTCAAATGCACAATTTATCAAGCAGCTTTCTGATATGTCTGAGGAAACCTATAACCTAGAACTCCTATAAACTCAGGGAGTTATGGGATGCTGGGGGAGGGCACTGACCTTGGATGACACCAACAACTCTACACTGAAAGTTGAGCTGAATAAAAAAAATGTTAGCATGTCTTTTTTTTTAAATATAAACATGTGGCATTATTAATGGAAAAATATGTTTCTGTATTCCAGGTGTTGCTGAAAATGTTTAAAGCCTATTTACATTAACTAACACACATTGTCCATCTGATAATTCAGTGTTACATAAAGCATTCCCCGATCCTCCATCCAATATAAATGGGGAATTCAGCAGCTTCCAACACATTTTTAACAATGTAACCTCTGCTCACATAAGAATGTATTTCTTAGATACAAGATAAGGAACTAGGAAAACTTAATAACCTATATATATATATATTAGAATTATTGCAGAATCCTACTGTCCATTGGTTTAACTTCAGTCATAAAAGAGAGTGTAGGACTCCAGCCAAAAGAAATTTCCAAATGTGAGACAGTGAAAGATTCCTATTGCCAGTAATTAGCTGCTTTTTTTTTTTCATTTGGGGGGAGTTTTTTTTTTCATTTGAGGGCAGGGTTTTTTCTTTTTTTTTTCATTTGAGGGGAGTTTTCAGCACTGAATCCCGGTCCTGATTTCACTCCACAAACTGGCAAGATGCTCAGAACAAAAACTACTTAGAGATTGAGACAGATTTCCCTAATTTGATATTTTATTAATCTGTCAGATCCGCTGTTTTGACGCTCTGAATTGCACAGATATTTCCAGCTCTGGAAAGAGAGAGGCACTGCAAGGAGGAAGTTGGGTATTTCAGACCCATGGAGTGATTTCATGTGTTTGTGGCAGTAGCAGCTGATGCAAATCAACACTTTTGGGAAAAGAAATTTGCCTTGGAAGTCTGTCTGTGAGTGCAGGGTGAAAAGAGCCCTACAGAGCAGAACCTGAGCCACTTTAGCCCGTTATTCCATGAATTATTGACTACCAGCCATCACTAACAGCCAGAGCAAAGGAAAAACACATGTAGTCCTGCCTGAAGACATAACATCCATGGAAAAGAGGTGGAAGGGTGAAATGAGTGCTGCTGGAATGCAGGCAGCCTCCAGCATTCCGGGAGAAACATCATGCTAGGGGCCAGGAAAAGAAGGAAAAGCCTGCTGGAGCTGCAAGAGGCACAAAGATGGCACAAGAGGCAAGTGAGGGACAGTCCTGGGTTCAGCTCATGTGCAGAGACAGACAAATTGCTTGGGAGATGGGGACAAGCTCATATTCCAACATAGAAGTTGAGCTCTAGATGGTTCTGCATCCCCTAAAACCTTGAAATGATCCCCATCCACCTCCATTAATGGTGCCATTAATAGGAAATCCTGCAGCAGGAGCCAAGGCCATAATAATCTATAGATCTAAAAAAACTGGCAACACTTCACTCATTCCAGTGTGGGGAATTTAAAGGATAAATAGAAAAATGTCATTTATCTATTGTACCCACGAAGGCTTTTTTTAGAACGAGGCCTTAATTTCTATCTTTCCTCTCCCAATGGTGTTTAAGAGACTCGTTGTAACAGATAATTTGTTACCAGCAAGAGATTTTCCAACCAACGTTTTCCCTGCTGAAGGACAAAACAATGGGAAATCAAAGGATAACGTTCCCCAAATTAATAATTAGGCTTTCTAATTTCCAGTGGTTTTCCCTTTTCTTTTGGTAAAAACAAAAGGTGTGGTTGCTATGGCAAGAGCAGGGCAGAGGCTCTTCACACACAACCTGAATTACAGAAAGAAGCTGATGTTGTAAGAGTGAAATAAAGGTTCTTGTAACATCAGGAATCCTGGGACACCTTTTCACAACAAAAGTGTGGTTTAAAAGAAGAGTTGTGTCCAATTATACGAACAAAACCTGCAAAGCAAAACTGGATAAGCACCGAACAACAGGATAACAGGAAAACATGGATAGGCAGGTGCCAATCAGGAGCTCCTATTTTAATGTCTTCGAAGTATTAAACTTAAAATCAGCCAGATTCTGCCAGAAAAATATATATATCAAATATTTTACTATATTATATATTATAAAATTAATAGAATAGAGCACAGAATGCTTTGTCTCTTGCAAATTTAGGTCTGTTGGCAATGTATATCTTGTCATTGATATTAATATAATGTACTGATCTCAAACAGATTAATCATTCAATATACCATAAAAATCATTTTAATCAAAAGAACATAGAATTTGTATCCTTCCACATCACAGCTCCCTCCATGCCCCAACAAGAAATTAAAGTATTTTTTCCCAACAAATTATGGTGACTACTATTTCTAAATTCCTTGTGATATCGAAACACCCAGGAGTGAATTATTCCAGGCAGCCTTACTTGCAAAAAAGTCAAGGAAATTTAAAGCCAAATTCAGGCCAATGTCTTTACAGCTGTTACAGGATGTACCTAAAATGTCTTTGTAATATCTAAATCAATTTTTAGTGCTTGGATAAACTGCATTCTTCTTTATTGGGAAAATAAATAATCATATGGTTTGGGAATGAGAGACCATGTTCTGGGAGAAAAAAGAACATTTCTGCAAGCAGCAGAAAAAAAGAAAAATCGACAGAATGACAGTAAAGTATAAAGTTGGAAATCCATTGAAAAAAAGAATCTCCCAGCTAAACCAGCCTGTGCTGATGTCAGAACTCTGGGTTTGCGTCCTGAGGTAAAAATCTTCTAGATCTTCTTCTTTGAAATACAGTCGATTTTTAATTTCTAATTGGTAGAAACCTAACTTCTCTCTCTCGGAAATAATTAACATTATAATTAAGGCTGAAATGTTTGTGGTCTGATGTAAGTTTTCAGAATTATTTGTCTTTTTTAGGAGAGCTTCTGAACGACAGACAATCGATGCAGGAATACTTATTGGAGCCTGTGGTGTCTCATCCCCGGATGTGTTCAAAGCCAGGAACTGGGACTGGATGACCCTTAAGGTCCATCCCAACCCTAAAAACATCCTACGATTCCATGATTCTTCGATGAAAATAAACTTTGCACACAACATAAACGAAGGTCAGCACGAGTTACAAATTAATCTTGCTCTCTGTTGGAGAGAGAGGTTTTTCTGACTGTTTCTTTCTCTGCCCCTCTTGGCTCCTGCCAGCAATCCCTCCCTCCCTGTGAGGAATGCTGAGCAGGATCTGGCTGTTCTGCCTTATGGGCAGGCTGCTTCTGGCTCCCAAAGACGTCATCACGAGAGCCTGACAGAACCTGAGGTCAGTGCAGCAGGAGCTGGGAGGAGATCAGTGCCCCTCACCCTGCTGCCAGGCACAGCGAGGGTCCCAGCACACACACAAGTGACTGTGCTCCAGCTGCCACCCAGGAAATGTCCCTGGGCACTCCACCAACACTCTGGGAGAGAAGCCTCGTGCATCTGCAGTTAATGATTCTGGCTAATTGACCCGAGCAGTCAGACTGGACTGGGGCCCTGCAGACATTCCTTGCGGTGGAGAAGGAAATCCAGCAGTTCTTTCCCAGCTTGGGCTGTGGGAGCTCACCAAATTAGGGAGATAATGCAGAGATCCTGACTTAAAACACCTCCTCACCTTTTCTCACCTCTGCTTTGTCAGGAAAGAAACACTGCAAACAAGCACTTCAGGAAAAGAACCTCGGGGTGAGAACACGACTGGGGCTACCAACAGAGCAACCACTCCCTACGTCAAACCTACAAATACAATAAGCTGCACGTAATCCTCTAAGTCTGAGGAAATATGACTTAGTTGAAATAGAACTGAGTGAGCTGTGCTGTTCAACATTTGGCCCTGTGTGGGAGCTTTTCCCCCTTTTTTATCTTTGCCATAAAGTTTCTATGAAGATCGCCTTTTCCCTGTTATTTAGGTGTCTATGAAATAGTTTTAAGAAAGGGAGGGAGAGAGGCAAAGAGCGTGAGAAATAAATCCGCGCTGATTTGGGTCTTGGTCAGAAATCAAACATTGCAAAAATCCACCCACTGATCTCCAGCTCAGTTGAGGAAGGTGCAGACAGAGCCAAGTTTGCTCTTTTCCACAGTGATGCCCAAACTTGAAACCAGGGGAATTCAGAGAGAATTAATGGAGAAGAGGCCCCAGGCCAACCGAGATACAGAGCCTGTAGTGCTGTGTTGCACCACACTGGTGCACTCACAGCTCCTCTCCGACTCCTGGTGCTCCCTATCCCCTGAATATTCCAGGCCAGTTGCTGACTACTCAGGAAAGAATGTGTTAAAGCAGCCAAGCACAATGACAGTGGGGATTTGTGGATGATTTTACATCCTGATCCCTTCCCACAGCCTCTGACAAAGGGAACTCTCCTGCTGGAGCAGGAGCAAGGCTGGGCCTTTGTTACAACATTTTGACAGCACCACTCTGTCCTGCTCCTCAGGCACAAGGAACTGGAAGGAATGAGTTAGGATAGGACCTGTGATGAGCCATAATTTATCATGTTAAGAACTGAAATCAAACCAATCAAGTCAAGAGACAGAAAGGAGGAAAACAGACCAGTGAACCTGGCTAAGATTAATATTCCATTTCACATTCAGTTCATCCTTCACGTGAAAGAGCAGCTGAACAGTACCTTGCAAACCTCTCAGGTTAAATTTTGCTGCCCCACTTACTCACACAAGGTACAAGATGCTCTTGAAGAATCAAAACAGCCTTCCTGAGGCTCTTCCCTTCCCAGTATTTTGTTTACTAATCTAACAAGTGCAAAAGCCCGGGAGACCAACTTTCCTCCTGCCCACAAGCACTGTCTGTTGGCAATATCTTCGAGCACAGCAGGGGTTTAATAATCTTTCTTTTTCGAAATGACTTACAAGTGGTTTTCACAAGAAATGAAAATGTTAGTGATATATTTGGATTGCCCTGCTGGCTGAGATCACGCTGAAATAAAAGCAGAGTCACAAGGGTCAGTATTTCTGCTGCACAGGACTACTGACTTCCTGCCCAGAGCAGATGCTGGAGTTGCTGCTACTGAGTTACTCCTGCTCCTCTGACCTCGAGGAATGGAGCTGAGAGCTACATTTGGGTTTACCACAACCCTTCTCTGCTGTGCAGACTGTGCCTGCACCGGAGGCATCTCGGGGGGCTCAAGGAAAAGTCTGTTGGAGCATATTTGAGATACTAAAATAAATCCCTGGTTTTGCAGACCCTGGGCACTAGAAAAGGCTGAGAGAGTTGGCGGGGCCAGCCTGGAAAAAGAAGGATCTGGAGACACCATGAAAAACAAAGCTGTGAGCAGGGTGAAACTTCTAAAGCTCTCAAAGTATTTGAATCAGGTGGGTTTTTTCTTTCTAGGTCAGCAAAGGATAGTTCATGTGTGTTTTAGGTATGTTTTAATATAACCCAGATTCTGAAAACAATTCCGATTCTTTCGTTTTCAAGTGACCAGAGCCTGTCTGCACCTGGAGCTCAGATCTGTTACTTTCCCAAAAACCTTATCTTCATGAAGCTTTATCTTCATGGCTAAGAAAACTGTTACTTCTTTGCCCACGAAGAACTTTGGAGCATTGCATTCTCGGAGTTTTGCTATCAAAGAGACCACTTGATTTTCAGCACAAGAATTCAATTTAGGAACACAAAAGTTGATTCAAATTCATTTTACAGATATTTTATACATTTGTGTGCATTTGGATTGTGGCAGATTTATTGCTGTGGACTTTTAGATACAGAAGGAAGAAAGAAACAAAATATGTTAGAAGTGTTTCAGTGAGGAATCAAACTAGCTCTCCTTCATTTATGTGAAAACATAAGATTAGGGCAGTTCTGGTATAAATAAAGATATCAGATTTATTTTTACAGCAGCCATGGCTCTTCTCTCATGAGTGGCAGACACACAAATGATGTCAGTGTGTATGACTAACAACTAAAAATACAGCAGGTATTTTTGCACAGGCTACGTAATATCCTATTAATACAAGACCATTTTGTTTAGTTTACATTTTCTTTGAACCTTGCCCATTCACAGATTTCTCTGAGCAGCTTCCTTGTATCACACACTGTGAACTATTGTCACTCATGCACTTCTACCAGTTTTAGAAAGAAAAAAAACCCTGCTTCATCTCCATCTGATGAAAACACTTCTCATCAAGAGTTAGGAATTCATCCCTCTCCGTGACCCTTCTAATTCTGCCAAGTTAAAAAAGAAAATCCATAAAAACATTTCCCAAGTAATCCCTTTCTCTAATATGTTGTTCTGGGTTTTTATCCCTGCAATAAATGCCTCGCTGCATCTTTGCTGTGATTAGTCTCATGGGATGTACTCGTGATGACATCTCCCCGGGGTCAGGCTGAACGCGGGGCACTGTCCCACAGCCAGAGCCAAGCCACGTTTGAATTCCCCAAAGCAATCCAAGAGCCAGCACTTGGGCATCAGCGTCTTACACAGAGCAGTGCAGACACCAAGCTGCCAGAGGAGAGGGGCCAAGACAAAGCTTTTCCTTTTCTCAGTGAGGCTAAGGTATCTCCAGAGCTAAGGAAAAATTTAATTCCATGGGGTTTAATATTCTCCCATTTCCTCCAAGCACTGCACAGAGCAAGGTGCTAAACCCCAAACAAGCATGTGCTGACTGGGCCATGGTCTTGCTAAGTAAGTCTGTAAAAGACAGAAAATACATCCAGTACCAAGAATTCCTGCTCAAAAAGAGGAAAAAAAGCAGGATCTCCTTGTAGTCAGCAGTTCTGGCACTCCCACAGCACTGAGGACTCTGAGTTCTACTGCCTGTGCTTTTGGAGGATGGAGAGGGAGCCCATCCTGCTCACATGGAGTAATCTTTTTAAAACATCACCAAATCCTGGAATAGTTTAGGTTGGAAGGGGCCTTCAAGAGCATCTTGTTCCAACCTTCTCCTAGTGGAAGGGACACTTTCCACTATCCCAGTTTGCTCCAAGCCCCATCCAGCATGGCCTGGAACACTTCCAGGGATGAGGCAGCCACAGCTTCTCTGGGAAACTGTGCCAGGGCCTCCCTGCCCTCACAGGGAAGGATTTCTTCCTCAGATCTAGTCTGAATATACCATCTTTCAGTTCAAAGCCATTGCTCTTTGTCCTATCTCTACACTGATTCTCTAGCAATAATTACATTTTGACCGAAACAGGGACGGGAATCCAGATTTAATTGGACCTGGGTTTTTGGCACAAAAAGTTTGAGCAGCTCCTTCAATGCTGTTACACAACAGAGACCTCTTTAAAGCCCCAGTGTCTTTTCCCCTGCGCTCTTTGTTCTCTCCATGACCTTGCCGTGTTCATCCTGACATATTTTTTTGCTGCAGCTGAGGAACCATTGACATGGTAACACGAAAGAGGATTTGATCTTGTTCTGGAAGTTTTCCCTTTGATTAGCTCTGGGAGCCTGTCACACACTGTTCCAGCCCTGCCATGCAAACAGCCTGAAATTACATTTCACAAGGTTTCATCCTAAGGAGTAACACTGACAATCCCTCTGTACACTTGTTCTTTTCCCAAACCCTCTCCAAAAGCAGGCTGACACGTACAGAAACCTCGCCAGACTTTGCTGCAGCAAAGTTCTCTAAAATGCTTTAAAACAAATGGACCTGGAAAAACTCTGCCAGATTCCAATTCAACATGCAAATCAGATTCTTGAAGCTGAAAACATAATCCCTGCAGGGATGATTTGATGTGGGATGGGCACGTCCCCCTTTTCCTGACAGTAATAATTAATGCATTATTTCCAATAAATTTACATTTTCCCCACAAAGAAAAAAACCCAGCCATAATTTCATTTTTTATTTCAGCATTTTGAGTGTCCCCCCAAAAGTCACTGGTCTCACATTTAGATTACACCATTGTAAGAAAATATGAAAAGTGGACTAATTCCTTCCTGCAGTGTTTTCCAGTGACTGTCATAATAACTTAGAACCAAGGGCTCCTGAATTAATTTTTCAAAAACATTAAACAGTTCATTGAAATTTAAATCCTTTATTCTGGGCTTATTTTTGGATATAATAGTCTCAAAACCTAATATAAACCAGCTGCCAGATAGTGAATTCCTCTAAAATATCCAGCACTCCAGGCAACCTGTTGCAGTGCTTCCTCTTTTGCCAGGAAATACAATTTCTGTCTTGTCTTTTCCCAGAACTGCCCAGAGCTGTCTTAGTCTGGTGAGAAGAACCTGTGTTGTTGATCTTACATCCTCTACATACACAAAATATTCCTGCATCCTTCAACCCAGCAGGACAATTGAGCGTGTCTGTGTCCAACACCTGCCACAGAACAGCCTCTCACTCCTTGTCCATTGACACCTCCCAGATCCCTGAACACACCGAGTGCAGAAAGTTATTGAGTACCCCCAAAATTTCATCCTAGTCCTTGTGCATCATGAGATCATAATCACTGCTTCCTACCTGATCAGGGAACTGCAAAATTATCTTTTCAGCCCTTCAGACTCTAGGTTTAACCTTGCATTTAAAATCAACCTTGCACGTTTTACCTGTAAGTGCAGCATCCTTCAGATTTCTGTCCTACACCCTCTGAGGGCTGGAGTTAACAAAAATTCTTAAACCCACGAATGCTTCAGAATCAGTATATCCAAAAATAAAAATGCAAAAATACCTTCTAATGGCTCCCTATTTTTTTTCCAACTACTGTTCACAGGCTCAAGGGAGGAGGTATTTGAAGTTTTCCTTTGTGAGATAAGTAGTTCCCTTTGCAAGAAAATTTTGCAGCTGCTTAACACTTTTATTTAGGACACTGAATTTTTTCCCTTTTGTTTGATTTCCATAACTGTTGTTTGATTTGTATGAATCCAACACGAAATCTCTTTTATTCTGTTTTACCTGGATGTGCAAAACCACAGCATCACACCTCACTCTTGGGAAGGCGAGTCCTGTGAACCCCATCTCCCATTTCTTCAGCTGTATCTGGATGGATTTACTACCTTCACAGCAATAACAAAGCTTGGCCTTGATTTAAACCTGGTCTTAGCAGGGGAGTGCAGCAGTGAGCAGAAATTTCACATGCACCACCACGCTTCCTCCACAATTGTATTTACAGGAGGTTCTCCCTACCCACTTATCCAAAGTCCCGTGAGGGGACGTTTTCTACTCAACCAATTAAATGTTTCTTGAGGAAAGGGCCTGAAGCAGAGCTGACCTTACCCCCGTTCCCTTCCTGAGCTCTTTAGATAGCTGACATGTTCACAACCCCTTAAAGCCCTAGAGTGGTGCCTCTGGAATGGCTCCAGAAGCAAATTCCATGCTCTGGGTAAGAGACAATGGTGTTATTACTGCACAGAGTTGTGAGTTGTAGCAGCACTTTGAAGTCAGTTAAAGTGGCAGCTAAATATGCATTGGTTACAAAACAGAGCTAGGAGCAAAATGCCCTGCAAAGAAACAAATGCATAAAAGCACTTTCACCATACAGATTATTTCCACCCCTGCAAAAGAGAATTTTAACATAAAATCCCCACCCAGCAGGAGAAAAGGTTTATTTTGAATGAATTAGGTGCTCACCTTTGACTCTATCTCCTTTGTGCAGGTGAATTTCCCCTTCCCCTTGAGGTTGATATGGCTTTATGACGACAAAAAGTCTCCCAGGGACAGCACTGTAGAGCTTCCTTTTGGGACCCTGATAATCCAAGGCAGACAGAGTATCCTTGTTGGCACTGGGACTGTAAACGGCACTGGAAATTGAAATTAAAAATCATTAGCAGCTTATTCAAAAGGGGAAAGTTAATCATTTACCATCACATTAGCAGGATTAAATTAAGCAGTGAATAACAAAACTGCCTTCCAGCAAGACATCTAACCCTGCAGAAAAAATACCAAACAGGAGCTTTTAAGGGTGGAAATCTTTCAATATGAAACATGATCAATATTCACCTGACCATAATGGCCTAGAACAGAAAACACACAACATTAAAGCTTTTAGCCCTTCTGCAAATTAAACTTGCACGTTCCCAGGCCCTAATTAAATTCAAAATTTATATGCCCATCATACATTCCCAGCATGTCAATTTGTCAGAGAGACTTAAAAACGTCTGTATTTACAATCCTTGGGAATGGATATCTTTGTAGCACAGAGTGAACAAGTGAGACCACTGAATTATTAACTAAATGGACTGAATAATCAAGTTACTTCATCACTCCCAGGCCCGGGGCTAAATTTAGATCTGCACAAAGCCTGGTGCTTGTGGTTAACATTTTCCAAATGATCATTTCTTCTGGATGGCAATCACCAGCTCACTCAGTGACTCCAGCATGTGCCCAGGAAGGCCACAGGTCACCACCAACTCACAGTCTACTCATGGTGTATAAAAAAGGAATTGTTGAAAGGTGGTGAACAATGCATAAGATCAGTATTAAACCTATGGGAAAATGAGTGAGCTGTCAAAAATATATGACAAGAGAAAGAGGCAAATATTAAAGAGGGTGGGAAACCTATAGGATATATCAAAACAAACTTGCAGGACACTAGCAGTCAACTTAAAAAAAAACCCCAAAGCATAAAAACTTGCAGTCTTAAACAAAGTCTAGAAAAGGAAAATATTCATGAGAAGGAATACTATTAACAGAGATTGCTAGGGAAAAGTTGGGCTACCACAGGAAGAAGGGTGATTTAGTGGTGGTTTAGCATTGCAACACTCTGCTTGCCTTCTTGTAAGAAAGTATCTCAAACTGCTTTAAGCAAAATGAAATACAAGGGCTGGGGTCTGCTGGGTTCTAACCCCCTTTTTTTATTTTTAACCAGTCTCCTACCAAAATGGGAGCCAGTAAGTCAATAGGTACAGAAGAAGTCTGGTAAAAACCCACACCTATCTTTCCTATCAGGAGCACTCCCATTTTCCTGCAGTAACTTCTTCACCGTTTGGAATTGAATCCCCCTTTCACCTTGCTCTGTTCTATTACTGTGAAGAGGTGCTGATCATGGTAAGCCTCACTCAGGAGTTTAAAAGTGAGCTCTGGTTGCACGTCTGTGATGGAGTTTGCACCAGAAACCTCAGCCAATTCTCACAGTGGTTTAAAGAAAGCCTGGAAAAGATGACGTTCAGATTTCAGTTCTTTTGCTCCGTTCCTTTTTCCTTTTAAGTGAAGGAACAGTCATCACCATAAAAAAAAATCTAGATCTATAAACTATAGCTACACATCTGATTTCCACTTGTATCAAGCTGTGTTTCTGCCTAGTCTGGTGGCAGCTATTCCCAGTGTTACCTCCCAGCATCTACTTTAACTGCGAGCACAGAAGACATATTCATTTTCTCTCTTACCGAAAGAGAAAAGGGAAATGGCACATTAAACCCACACAAGGAAGGCAGAACTTCTCAGGCAACAGGCTCGCTAATGGAAATCAGGGCTGCAACGTGGGGTGCAGGACTTCTTAAAAAGAGATCTTTCCTCTCCCTTGCTTGTCCCCAGCGTGGGCTCCAAGCCCAGCAAGTGCCATGGAGGGAAGGAGCGGGAGGAGGGTGCGGAGATTTCAGGAGATGTGTGGACATGTTTCCCTCTCACCCAGAAGAAGGTGGCCATCCTTGGCAGCTCAGCCCTGACTGAGGCTGTGTTGGCACCTCATTCACTAATTCTGTGGGGTAATTTCCACAGGAAGGCTGTCCCTTCCCTGGCATTCCCAGCTCCCCTCCGACCACTTTGCAGTGGAAAGCAACAGCCTCATGAGAATAAAGAACAGTTTGGCTTGGAAGGGACCTTTAAGACCATCCAGTGGCCACCCCCTGCCACGAAAACACCTTCCTCTGGACCAGGTTGTTCCAGCCTGGCCTTGGACACTTCCCGGGATGGGGCAGCCACAGCTTCTCTGGGAAATCTGTTCCAGTGCTTCGCCACCCCCTCACGAAAGAATTTCTTCCTAATATCCAACCTAAATGTCTCCTCTCTCAGTTTGAGGAGATAAAACACCTGAGCCACATGGGCTGCAAAGGTCAAACGAAGCCCTTCCAGCATCGCTTTCCAGCACCTCTCCGCAACCCAAATCTCCAAAACTTTGTCACAGTCTGACCTTCTCGATCACCCTGTCCGTTCCAGCTGCTTCCTCTCCACATCCCAACCTCCTGCTCTGTCAAGAAGGGCTTTTCCATCTCAGGGGAGCAGCAGCTTCATGGTGACTGTTATTATTTGTTTTTATTTGCAAATAACAAGCAGAGACAGCAACAATTCCCACATTTAGCTGACAGTAGGTGGTCACGCAGTTAAACAAAATCTATGAGGAAAGTCTCAAATAAGGTGCCATTCCTGACTGCAAAATAGGCCTGTGGCAAGAAAAGGCATTATTTACAGGAAAAATTAGATAGAAAATCCTTTTAGTTGTCTTTAAATTTAGAGAGCCTCCAGCTCTCTTCTCAGTACTTGCACGTACTCTGGACTTCTCTGAAACCACTCTTGGTGGTGGCACAGAGGGAGCTCTGCAGTTGGGTAGCAGTTTCAGTAGCTGTGATGCTGATGCTAAGAGAAAGACCAAAATTTTATATCCACAAACTCTCAGGCATTAAATTGGTTTCCGCTATCATCCGAGCTACTTTTCAGAAAGGGAAGAGGAAAGCAGTTGAACAAAGTCAAAGCAAGTCAATGTTTGCTTAATCAAAAAAAGAAAATTCTAATTGTTACCCCCAGCTCAAAGGATTGTTTCTACTTCTAGAATTTAAAGGGTGTTATCCCAGGAACAACGATGAAAAGACTCTTTATATCCCTTTCAGCTAAAATAATCATTGACTCTAAGGTAGAACCTCCCTCTCTGGTGGCATCAGCAGGATCCAGTGGAACACAAGAACACTCATTCTCTGAAATGCACCTCACAGCCACTCCTCACTCAGCTGAAGCCTTGTTAAAGACTGATTTTAAGCTGATACTGAGCTCTGTGAGGAAATGCCATCCAAATTATACCTAAATGAACTTTTGCCACTATTTTAACATACAACAAAGCAAGATGAGCATGAAACCATCGGCATAAGAAATCTGTATCCTGTTCCTTCCGCTTAATTTCACTCCTTCTTACATTCCAGACAACTTTGTCTCACAACACAGCAGATCTCCCCCGTCCAGCAGCACTGCTTCCATCCCACACAGTGCCTGTCAGTTTGGGTGCCTAGGGCCAGGGAGAGCAGAGGAACAGGCAAGGTAACAGAGGCAGTGTCAGCTACACGACATTTTGTTTCACTGACTTGAAAACTCCACTGAAGATCTCTTACACCTACAAATGGCAAAGAGAAACCAACAGCTGCATTTCTTGACAATGCCCAAGTCCTTTTCTACTCTGAAATGCAGATATTTTTATATGTATATATTAGGAAACAGGAGAGACAAAGCCTGATTTTTAAATGACTACCGAGTAAAACGTGTTTGGCCAATACATGTGAGCTCTGGTTCTCTCCAGCAGCACTCAGCTCTGATGCGTCCCTGCATTCTTGCAGCACTTCAACCCCTTGTCCTGGTGCAACTCCATGTCTTTCACATGTGACAGGAGTTCCTGAGTCCAGGGCAGTGGCTTCTCAAAGCTGCAGCCCCCAGCTGTGATCAAAACTCAGCCCCAGCCCTCTGCTTTATTCCATGCCTTACAATACCTACATGACTCTAATTAGTCAGGATTTGCTCTCCAGTGGGACAGAGCTGCAGGATATTTGCCCAGAATGCCTGCTAGATCACATTACTCCCTCTATTTCACTCTGTGGTTCAGCACACACCTGCAGAAGAGAGAACTTAAACAGCCTCTGCTCTATCACCCATAAGCAGCTCCAACACAGGTTCCAGGCACGACCAATAGTTCCATGAAGGGGCCAGGCGTCCCAGAAACAGTTTGCTTTGCTGTTAAATACAATCCTTATTTCAACTATGGGAAGATGTGGAGAGCCACCACCTTGATCTGGAGGTGCAACTCTGTGTTAAGTCACTGCTGAACTCAAAAGTCTGCCTGGCTGCTGGAGCTCCGTGAGGAAACAGCTGGCTTTGGTGCTTCCAGTTAAAATATTCACACTTGGGCATGCTCTACTGTGCTGAGAACGAATAGCTATACATTCTAGAGAGTGCAAATAACCTAAAGGAACATGGCAGGCCAGCACGGTGCCTTCAGGGATACCTCGTGCTGTGAAACAGCCCAGACTCACCTGATGTGCCTGTGCTGCTGCCTCTTGGCATCCTCTCCCAGCCTGTTGAGGGACGGCGAGCGGCTCCGGGAGGACGGAGTGTAACTCCCCACGGTTTTTACAGTTCCATTGGGATTATTCTGCATCTGTTGGAGCAGGTGAGGGGAAAGGCTGCGGTGTGAAGAGGCAGAGGAGGAGGCCGACCACTCGGGGAGGTTGTTGATGTTCAGGTTGTTGTCGCTGTTGGAGCGGAGCAGGATCCGGGGGGCTGCCAAGGTGCTGGGAGGCCTCCTCCTCCTGTTGGAGTAGGTGGGAGCCTCCCTAAAGGGCACTGTGCAAAGAGAGACACGGAGGGTGATCTCAGATGATTTCACATTCATGTGTGTTTACCACCACAGGCAACATATGGCATTGTTTCTTCTGCAGAGACAGAAACTCCACCTTGCCAGCAGAGCTGATCAAATTATCTTTAGATCACCATTAAATCAAAAACAACAGAGCAACATTAACCTGTTTGCTGGCTTGAATACATGGTGAGGCAACACCATTGCCATAAGCCTGCTCAAGAGTCTGAACCTTGCTCTAGGAAATGGGAAACACCTCATTATTGCCAAGTTTGAGGCTCAGAAAGTTCATTTTCCCACTGTGTTGTCACATTCAGCCAGGAAGGCACAGAATAGGGCTGCCCAGCATAATTCCTGACGCATGGACTTGCAGCTTCCATCCCCCAGCTGGCACCCAAACTGGTCCATCTCAAGTTCAGGCCTAACCTGAAATCTGTGAACAGTCACCTTATCCCCATCTCACAGGTTAAGAATCGAGGACATGGCTTCCTCTCCTGGCAGAACTCTATTACACTGCTGCAATCCCCAGGCATTCCCCTCTTTCTAATCCTGGCCTTCCTACCACATCCATTACTACTGTATATAGAGCATATCACCCCAGGGTAATACCCTGGCTCCATCACGTGCCACGTCCCAGAGGGAACACCACTGTGTCCAAAGGCTCCAGTAAACTCCTTAATGAAAGAGCCACAACACCAAACAAAGCAAGGGCAGTACAAATCTAACTCAGAGCAGAGGGTCCAGCCCTCCACGAGTGCTCCTGGTACACACAAGCACTCACACAATTTTCCAGATCTCCTTTTCCCACTCCAGCGGGTCAGTTTGTTCCAAGTGCAACTTAGAAGGCAAAGTCCCTAATAAAAAAGCACCCAGTTACCACCAGATGTGATGGAATTTCCTGCCCTATCATAAAGGATTTGACCCCAAAACCTCATGCTGGCCTTGATCCCCATTATTGCAACTGCCCTCATTAATTTCTCTTGGTGGAGCTCATGGGGTCACAGGACCTGAGCCCAAGTGCACAGATTTACATCTGAAAAGTCACAGTAGCACAACTAACAAAAGGCAGCCAGGCATTTTCCTGAGGGCTTCACTGAGCTGTTGTAATTCTCAAAGAAAAAAAATCATATTTAAATTGGGAAAGAAGCCCCACGAAGTATCATCCTACATGTCTAAAGTGCCAGTAAGTGCCATTTATAAAGAGCCAGAAATGTCTACTCATTCAATACCCTTCAAAACCACACAAAAAACAGAATAAGAATGTCTGCCATACTGTGCAAGTAAATAAATTCATATAAATATGAATATACATAGGAATCAATCTGTCCTGCCTTGAAATAGAGCCTTTAATTGAGAGAACAAAGCAAAATTTAAGGTTTCAGTGCAAAACTGAGATCATATTTATAGCATAAAATAGAGATGGAACTGCGAGTAAAAGAATGGTTTGCATCATTTTCACCAGAATCAGTTTATTATTAACTACAATTCTGAATATTTTACAATAACATCCTTTGCATTTCCAGTGAGCTGAAACTTTCTCTAGTAAACAACTCGACAACATCAGAACAACCAAACATGGGAAGAGCGTGCACAGAAAGGGCTTCACTTCATTTCCATGTTTCCTTTGAAATAAGGGAAGTAGCCCTTAAAAGCTGTTAAAGGGGACACAGCACACAAGTCCAATGCTTGTGCTAGAAACTGGCAGAAACTCTGTATAATTCTCCTGACATTTCAAGTTCTTTCCCATTCCATATTTCTTTAAGGTTTCAAAGCAGCCGAGGGTGTCATGAGAGCACCTTGGTGCTTCAGATGTCACAGTGAAAGCCCCAGTTAGTGCGTGCTAACTTACAGCAAACTCACAGCATTCATCTCCAAAACTGGCACACACAGGTTGATGTGTGGGGCAGAGATGTGACATTTCTGCATTCCTGTATTTTTGGCATTCAGAACATGACTCCAGAAATTACTTCATCGAAGATGGGGATCTTTCCCAGGTACAATAAAGCACAATTCAGTCAAGGAGAAAACACACAAACTGAATACAGGGGGTGTTTGGCGCACCCAGGTTTGCTACCTGAAAGTCTAATGCTGTTCCCCCAGGTCACCAAAGTTTGCCTTGGATTCAGTAAAAATCGGGTCTGACCCTCAGGTTCTGATTTCTCATGAAGCTGAAAGGAGCTTGCCCAGCCCTTCCAGCCCCGGGCTGAGAAAACAAAACATTGCCAGCGTTTTGGGGATGTTTACTGGGACTCTGGAGAGGCTGGTGGGATCTCTGCAGGTGGGAGGGGGGGGAGGATAAGGACAGGGTGCTGGGGCACGGTGACAGCGCGGACAGAGAGCTGCAGAGCACATCTGTGCTGACAGACTGGAGCAAGCACCCTCCAGGCACCAGAGGAAAGGAATTCTATCTCCCTTACACACCTCAGGAGCATTTTACAAGCCCATTTGAGAGTTTAGCTTTTGCTTTGCTATTAATGTTCTATTCTTGAGGAGAGAACTATGAGCAAAATTAGCCTTTACTACAGGAAATAAACAAGGAAGGGGACAACTAATGACACCA
Source organism: Falcunculus frontatus (assembly GCA_013398115.1). Lineage (NCBI taxonomy): Eukaryota > Metazoa > Chordata > Aves > Passeriformes > Falcunculus > Falcunculus frontatus. The sequence goes on along the minus strand of VZRV01006487.1, from coordinate 332,573 downwards.
ACTGATGTGTGTCTGACACAGATCTTTTATAGAAAGAGTTAAAAATAAGCATTTCTGTGCCTGAAGTGATTAATATTCCACCCAAATGTTTCTTTTCCCCAGCAATCTGCAAACTGTAAGTGGGTAGATATTTTTTTAGCTGCTTCTTATCAACATTATTTATATTATTTTCACAATTAAAAAACAGAACTACAACACAAAATGATGAAATGCAAACGTCCATGCTTTAGTCCCTGTTGGACTCTGCTTTTCCCCAATATTTCACCACGTTTCAGAACTGCAAGAATAACTGTGGCAAAACTTGTTTGGGAAAAAACACTTGATATAAAATGACATGAAAATGCCTGAACTAATTCCATACCCCAAAACTTTAAATTTACCATCCCTAAAAGCGTACTTGAAAGTACCACATAATCCTTCCTCCAGCTCTCTGAATTCTATTCCTGGCACTTCATACATCTGAAGGGGCAATTCAGCACCGTTCACTGACAAAATTCACCTAGGAAAATCCTTCTGTGCCTCCAAATGCATTTCTTAGGGAACAAAAACATTTTTATAACTACTTGATTCTTCAGAGAAAATCCTAAAAGGAATAAAGTCACATCCAGCTTTAATAACCACTTGCCTAAATGGACTGTCTAGCATCAAACAATTTTGAACAAGAAATCACAGGAATTGATTAATTATAGAGTCACTAAGCCCATCATATTAAATGTACACAAGAAAACACCAGTCTGAAACATCAAAGTGTTCTGCTTTCATCGCTTACCTTCTTTCTTTGTGAAGGCATTTAACAAAGACTTCATTTTCCCTTTTTACTTTAGCAGCAATCCCCTCATTATATAACCTTTGCAGGGAAGAAAGAGGCAAAAAAAAATATAAAAAATAAAAAATAAAAAATAATAATAATATTTTAAAAAAACACCAAAAAACCAAACAATCAAGCTACCCAATTTCTATGTGTTCAGGCTGGCTGCACCCTGACATAAGCAGCAGGTTTCTGGGCACTGTGGAATTGCGAGCATAGCTGGGCATGCAGTACCCAGCGTTCTGGTGACAAAGCCCACCCCACATTCTGTCTGTCAGCTGGGAGCCAACTGTGCACAGACTGGAGCTGCTCAAAAAAAAAAAAAAAAAAAAAAAAAAAAAAAAAAGGGAAGAAGGAGAGAAAAAAAAAAAAGCGCTCCTGCCATCTCTCCCAGCATTAGTCATGTGAACCTGCCGCCGCCACAGCCCCGCAGAGCAGCGGCTGCTGCCGCTCCCCAGCGAGCTGCGGGGGCCCGGGGCCGGACATTCCCAGCTGCCGGGGGGGAAGGGGCACGGGAGAGCCCGGCCAGGGCTGGGAGCTGCCGGGGACCTGCCGGGGACCTGCCTTTCGCTCTCAACTTGCACAGCTGCCTCCCGGTGCACAGAGCATCCCACTGGTCATTCTCTTGTTGCTGTTTATTTGCTTGTTGCTGTTTACTCACTTTTCGCTATTTATTTCCTTTCCCCTATTTATTCCCTTTCCCCTATCCATTTCCTTATCGCTATCTCTTTTCCCCGCATTGATTTCCCTTTCTGCTCTTCACTTTTTGGTATTTATTCCCTTTTCCCTATTTATTTATTTATTTATTCATTCATTCATTCATTTATTTCCTCCAAAGGACCGAACTGAGAAGCGTGAATCGCCCCAAGCTTCACACAATGACCACGCCAAGGATGGAGCCAAACCTGCCCCTACAAAGAATCTCTTTCCTATATTCCTATATTCCAGTTTGAAACAGAGGGGATACAAGCACAATTCTTCTCCCCTTCCCTTCCACTGTGCTGGAATAAAAGAGAATTTCTTTTTGGACAGAGTAAAAATACCAAAAAAAATTGACCAAGCTTGTTTGCTAAATTCGACGCAGATGCCAGGAAATACAAGATGTAACCAGAGAAGTTTGGAAAAGTCCTAATTCTGAAAAAAAATAAACCCAGGGACAGCTATGCCTGGCAGTGCAAACATGCTTCCAGAGGAAGAACAAACTGAAACAGGCACATAGGAAGGAGGGGGAGGTGCTAAAAACCACAAAAATTTTAAGTATATCTACTTAAATCTAAGATACAAAGATTCCAAAAGATAGGAAATTCACTGTCCAAAAAAAAAAAAAAGAGTAACCTGTATTAAAAAATTGCCTTCTAATAATATAAACTATATAACAGGTAATAAATATTTATTCTACTTCAGGCTTCTCCGGTGATCACTAACGCATCTATTTGGAAAATCAAGGGGCTTCTTACTGAGAAAAATGCTTCAAGAAAGACAGAAAATAAATTACTTAAATGGATTTAATGTCTGTGTGCATAGTGATCTCACAGTTACATAGCACTGAAAAGATAAGGTAAGCATAAATAAATTGAACAGTTGAAACTTAATTTAACATCCCAGTGTTTAAATTATAAAGAAAAAATTATTTCTCTAATACAATTTTACATTTTGATTCAATTTCTTTTTGAAAGCAACTATCTTTAGCAGGTGGAACTCTTACCAGAGGAAACGGAGACAGCACATGTGCATCATTAAACACCTTTATTTGACAGGAAAAAACCTTCTTCTTGACTTCTAATAGATGCAAGGCTTCCTAAAGAATAACTTGGAACTTTTATTCATTAACTTATAAATATGTGCATTAATTAGCTCCACAGAAGTATCAATATAATTTCCAGAACAAGAACTGCTCCACCAGGGCTGTGCCACTAATTTGAATTAGAACTCTGTGTGAGTTCCATTTTCCAATATCTTCATCCGATCCCCCCGATTATATTCGTAGCTACAAACCACAAAGGAGCTGTGAGTGTTTATGGAACCCTTAAACTGCTTTTTCCTTTCTCTGGGTGTCAGTGGTGGAAAGCAGGGACAGCCCAGGCCCCCAAGGGCAGGAATCAGGCCAGGGAAGGGTTAACTCAATCCTGCTCATTCCTGTCTGTTCATATACAGTAAAATAAAAACAGACAGGCAACTGTAGTCAATCAAAATCAATCCCAGGGGGGATTTTTATTAGATTCTTGCCGGAGCTGTAACATTTCATCATCTGGAGGTTTCTAATCAGTGTTATAAAAACATCCAAAATATGAAAGTCACTTGAAATTATAAAGTTTCGTAGAAATGGTGGGAACTCTTTCCAACCTGCACCACAAGAGAGATCACCTGATGAGTGATTATTTCATTCCATTTCACTGTCTGTCTTTCCCCCAGCACAGGAAATATCATTCCTTCCTACATGGCAGAGCCCACTGCAATAACCACGATTGTACAATGGGAAAATGTGACAATCAAGGAAGTCAGCGAACACTCGCAGCTGCAGTTTTTGAGCTTCTCTCATTTTCACTAATAGCTTATTAGAATTTGTTTATTTTAACAGAAGTCCCAAATTCTGCGCTGCTGGGAAATTAGAAAAGAAAATATTCCAGCAGCTTCCACTCCTTCCTGAAAGATTTTCTGCCTCACAACTGTAGCCTCGGTGTTATCACCTCAGGACAAAATAATTTGACTGTGCCTATACCCAAGCATAATATAACCCACAAGCCATTAGCATCCTTAATCTAAAAATCATGAGGAATCTTCCAAACAGAAGTAAGGCAAACCCTCATTTCCCTGCTTCTTTGGTAGGTGCTCAGAAAAACATGTGGGAGCTCTGCATGGGGATGTCTCTGAGAGGAAAAGGCCACATTAAACAGAAACCAAAACATGGGTTCTCAGGTTAATTTGGATGAGCATTTCTTGTGCGTTTCTAACACCAATTCTTGTGGGTGTTTAAATCCATAACCCCCCCTTAGGAATCTATGGAAAATCAGTGACTTACACATTCCTGAGGATCTATTTTTAGGCACTTGGATGCACAATGCTCTTATTTAATCATCCCTCCAACACACCTTGAAGGTCCAAGGCTTCTTAGATAATGGTCGACCACTGCTATGATCGCCATGGTTTATTCTTTCTTGATTTTGTCCATTTTGGAGCTTCTGCCAGAAAAATCCCTCTGGCTGGTACATACATCTAGGTTCTTGTAAAAAATTCAGTCCTTAGCATGTAGAAATGCATTTCTCTGCACTATAAAACAGGCTTCCCGTATGCTAAGCCACCAAATGGAGAGTTAGACAAGAAAAGAGAGATTCAAATATAGACTGGAAAGAACATAAAGGCTCTAGGATGAAAAAAAAAAAAAAGCAACCTAGGCTGCTGCAGTGCTTCTAGATTACTGACTTATTCCAGAAAGCCAGAAGGTGGTCATGAACCCAGGAAGTGGTGACAGATTCAGAAGGAATCCACCTCAGAGGAACAATTAAACCGATTTTCTAAAGCGAAGAGTTTGGGTGGGCATTTAATTTATTTTTCTGAATTAAAAACTCGGTGGAGTTTGCTCAGGGAATTGCAGTGAAAGCAGCACGGAGAGAGAAGCGTCTGAGCCCACTGAAACGCTGCCGGGAGAGCCCAGCCCGGGCTGACCTGGTGTTCCATCTCTGTCAGCAGCATCTCAGCACCCAGCTCCTCCTGCTATCAACCAGCTCTTGGCAGCAGCCTTGGGGCACTCAGCCTGAGCTCGAGGGTGGAACAGGGGCAGGAGACTGCGTGTGGGTAAGGACAGCAGAGGGATGGCTCGGGAACAGATGGCAGGAGTTATCAATTAGAAAGGAAAGCAAAAAATAGCAGTGGGAGTTGCAGCCATGTGCCAGACACCCCTTCCGTCACTCCCGGGCTGTGCTCGCTGTGACAAGGGCCAAGGAACCCAGAACCTGCCCAGAACTTCCTGGAAAAACAACAGCAAGGACTTGGAAAGGCTCTGGGCCCAGGCACAGCTGTGGGGATGGCTTAATCAGAGGCAACTTCTCGCGTGGTGGAGAGATCTGGCCACTGAGTTCTGCGGGAAACACTTTACTCATTTTAATAACAAAGCATCTGAGGTGTATGTGTCTGATGACACATCCCAAAGGAATTTAAAAGTTGATGAATACACAATTGCCACACATAAATTAAATTAAAATCACGGGAAGTGAAATCAATCTCTTTTTTTTTTTTGCCATATTCACCTGATTATAAATTAGCCCTCACTAAGATTACAGCAGCAGTGCAAGGAAAGCATTCAAAGAGCTGCATGTGCCTGGGAAGGGAGACAAGTTCACCTTAGGGCTTTACTTTCAGATGCTCACACATCAAGGAGAGACAGAGGATCTTCTGTTTAGACTGCATTAAAAAATTTCTAAGTATTGCTTCAAAAAACTCACTACATGTCAGAGGAAATGTCTGACATCTCCCTGAGAGGTTGGAAGGTAATAAGTGGAGAAATTATGATCCAGAAGAGCTTGAGTAAGATTTTAAAAGAAAAATTTCCAGGCTAAATGTGGCAATACCTGCAAATATCTGAAGCTCTGCCTGCAGCAATACAGACACACAGATCAGAATTTACCTGAGAACAGAAATAAAACCTCTGTCCCCAAGGATGAGAGGTGGCTTTGTATGAGGAATCTGGGTCAGGGGTGCAGAGAGAAGCGAACAATAGAAGGTTAAAAGGTGGGGGAATGAAACCCTCCAATTCTCTGTGAAAGGCTGGAATCGGGGAGGAAACAATGGCCAGTAATGAGGGAGATGTCTTGCAAGTAGCAGCTTGAAGAGAGAGAGAGAGAGAAGCAAAAGCAACGAGGGAAAGCTCCAACAGCTGAAGGGGAATTTAAACACGATTGAAAACTATCAGCAAGGAAGAAGCAAGCAGCCAATCTCAATGAAACACGGCTGGCTGGCTTTTGTTCTAACAGGTACATTGCTATAAAAGAAGCAACTTATCCAAATAAAGCCGTGTGTTTTCTGCAGTTCTGGTTCCGCAGAACGTTCTCTCTGGAATGGGAAGGCCAGCTCTGACAAGGCTTTCTCAAGGTTTTATACTCCCAGAGCACTCACAACCCCTCGTTTCTATTACCCATGTTTGGGCTGAAAGTAACATCCACTCTTACTCTGAATAATACAAGTAACTACAATAAGTATTTGTGCCTATCCTTCATCCATTTGTGCACCCAGATAACAAAGAGTTTTCTCTGCTGGCCGTGAAGACAAGGAAAAATAGAATCTTTTAAAAAGTAAATAGTTCCTGTGAAGTCCTTCAAAAAAAGGCAATGGGTGATTCGCAGTCAACAAAACACAAAACCACTTGTTGTAATTGATTTCTTTAAACATGAACTGGGCTTATTTCAAGGTGTGTTTTCATCAGCAAGTAGAACTCCTCCAGAGTGGTTCATCTTTGCACAGCAGCAAACTCTGAGTAACCAGCTCCTTACAAGTGTCATTGAAGCAGGAGACTAACAACTTGTGCAGTATCTGGACAGAAAGCTCCATTTAGCTCAGACTATCAGCTTGAACTGAAAGCAGTCAAGTGTGAGCCCCTGAAGCTGCATTCTTTTACTTCCAGCAACAAGAGAGAAAATAGGAATCAAGTATAATTATATCCCACTACAAATTCTTCTGCTCTTTAAACAAGCTGGTGAAAGGACGGTGCAATTTTCCCCACTAATAACACACCGGGAAATCTTGTCCTGATGCAGCACCACTCAGAGGGACTGAAGTACACAACAAATTAATTTCATTCCTGACATTATGTATACACTGAGTTGGGAAAAAATATCGCTTCATATCAGGGGGCTGTGCACATCCCAACCCACGTAGTTTATGCTGGGAAAAAGAATAATAACAAAGCAGTGTCATTCAGAGAGAGAATTTCATGGCTGGTGGCTCCTGCTGATGCCTGAAGTGGCTACCTGGAAACAGAGACCAGACAGAAATAAGGGAATAAAGGTGATATTTATTTGAAAGGCTTTCAAAGGTACACCCTGGGGAGCCCAGAGGCTGCTGCCAAAATGGACCCCAAGATGGACGACGAGTCACGAGTTCTTCACTCTTTTATAAGTTTGGGCCATTTGCTTATCTGCAGAAATTCACCAATTAAAACTTTAGCTAATGATGTAATTTCTCTAAGCTCAGTCCTCCTTCTCCAAGATGTTGGTTTACACATTTTGGGTCTGGGTGTCCTTGGAGAGCAAACCCAGAGAGACTTTGTTATGTCTGTCTTAGCCCGAGAGAGCAGCAGCAGCAGGCTGCAAGACACTTCAGAGTTTAAAGTAAGCAATGCAGAATATAAAAGCTAAACCTCAAGGCATCACTGTAACAAAGACTCTTCTGCTGAGTCTGACACTGATGGGCCTCGGATGCAGCACTTGAATTCGTGGTTGCAGCCTTATGCTGCAGAGGAGAACAAGGACAAATGAAACCACACAAGATGCTCAGCAAAACAACTGCACCAATACTGGACTGCAGGGTGCTTCCGTGCCCTGGTGTTGTACAGAAAACAATCTCATTTTGCCTCTATGTAACTTTTTTCCTAGCAGAAGCTCTCAACAAATTCTTTAAATCGTTATGTTGTTCCAGGCTTTATTCAGTGATTTGATTTCACTGCTTTAATCTAAGTGTGAACCTCTTTAGTAAATAGTGGGACAAAGCATCTGTGCTTCCGAAAAGTGTTGGTGGATCATGTCAGTTTTATTTAGAATAACACCATTTTCATAACTGAAAAGTGCATATTGCTCTCAAAGGGTGGGGGGGAAAATAAAGACTGGACTCCTGTAGAAGTTTCAAAATATATAACTGGTCAGATGTTAAAGTTCATGCATGAGTGTGAGGTAGCCAAGGCAGGAATGGGAAGAAAACAGCAGAGAAACAAATTAATAATATTTTCTTTGAGCTTCATCTCCTCCCTCTTCTCCAACTCTTAAATCTTGGCATCCTTCACTGCCATTTTTCAATCACATTTTCCCTTCTTCTCATTGCTACAGTTGCCTTTCACTGCTTCCCTCACCAATTCCCTAAGGATAATCTTCCTGCCACCCAGATCCAAGAGGAAATAAATGGCACGTAAGAGAACGCCAGGAGAGAGAATTTCTAGAAGATACCATGTCATGGCAAAGTTACATAAAATTAGCAACCAAGACAAATGGATGGGGACAGAAAAGGAGTTGGACCCAAGAAAACAGCATCTGAAAGAGGACGATTCATGGGAGGTTGCGATATTTGAATGCTTAACGATAGTGGCAATCACCCAAAGTTTAATTGTGAAGAGAAGGGGGAGCAATCAAGCAGTTAATACAACATTACTGTAAACTTTTACCAGCTTATTGCACTTTGAGGGGAATCCTTTCATGGAGTAAAGAATACAGCATTTTACTGAGGAGACAGAGCTGGGCTTGAGCTGTCAGCAAAGGAACTGGAATTCTGGGAGCTGTTCCCTCTGCTGGCTGGCTTCCCACAGGTACTGCCTCTTTATGATGTATTTAATGACAAAAACCTGCACTGCCACTTTCATTCTCATTTTACAGCAGAGCCCATTTTTATCCTGGCAGAAGCATTGGTAAGCCAGAAACTAAGAGCCAAGAGAACTGAATTGTTGACTCTGCAGCCTCCCTGAAGCCCAGGAATCTGCAAGGAGTGAGAAGAGAATTTAAGGAGAGGATCCTGGTGGGGGTTGCAAGTGTAGAAAGCAAAAAGCATTTCTGTGATTGTGGATTTTGCTTCTCAAACGTGGAGCTGGTGAGACCCATCATTATGGGACCCCACGTTTTCCTCAGCACAGTTATTCCCCTCCTCAGTTATTCTCCTCTTACCTAAGTGACTTTCAAGAATTCCTCCTCTGCTCTCATTCTCATCATCTCAATTCCAAAATGGACCTAAGCACCAAATAATTCACACTGACACTTTAGCGAGAAGGCACATTTGGGTTACCTGAGCAGAGAGTCTCCCACTGCAAACTTCCAGCTGTCTTTTCTGCTGAAGACAGGACATACACAACCACTCGCCCCCCAAAATATCTTCTCTCCTAAATAGGGGATTGCAAGCTCTATCCAAAGTCATATTATTAAGCAGGATCTTTAAAAGATAAAACCCAATAATTTAAGCTGATAATTGTCTCGCTATCCTTAGCTCCATTTAGACATTTGGTGTTAAATAGAAACTAAAACATTGCTGACTTACTCATTAAAATAACAGCATTTTAAATTATATTAGTAGCCTACATTTCTTCATCTCAAAAATAACTGCTAATGAATCATGCTGGTAGAACTAAGAAAGGATAAAAAAAGCCTGTATCCGCTGAAACAGGGGGTTATCTCTGTACAAATATGTAGGTGTTTGCAGCATTTCCAATGTTCTCAGTGCTGAATCCCATTGAGAAAGGCAGGCCTGCTCACTGAAGGGGTTTTGAGGAGGATTCATGATTAAAGTGATGGCACAATACTATCCCTACTTCTGCTTCAAGACATCATCACGTGCGCTTTACAATGTTTGAAAATGTCGAGGAAAGGATTTTTCTCCCATCCTGTTTCTTGATGCTTCCAGCAGATTAAGTTTTGCGCTGACAGCTGGATTTAGGTTTTACGTAACAAGAATACAAAAAAAGGACTGCTGTTAAATAGGTTAGTAAGCCAGAGCAGGTAAATAAGATCAACTGAAAGAATAAAGAAGGTGCAGGCTTTAAACCCATCATGGAAAAGTAATTTTATGTACCAACTATTTCAGAAGCAGTGCCATCTATTCTTACGTTCCTGGCATAGATCTGATGTTCATTAACTCAGTGGAAAATGCATGGCTGACATCCAAGACATTACTATGAAAAGAGAAGAGTTCTGGATATTATTTGGCAGTCACACCCCCGGACATCATGACTACTACAATGAAATTTGACTTCCGTGTTCAAGTTTCAAAATAACTCTGTTTTCTTCCGGACGAGAAGCGATGCAAATAGTGCTAATGCACATCCCTAAAAAAGAATGGGATCAGAGAAAGCAGAGGAATTGTATGAATATGAGAACTGCATTGTGTTGCTCTGTTAAGGCACGGCATCTCAGATGCAGATTCTTGATGTTTCTGAGTAGCTGCAGAATGTGTGTTTAGGAGAGGAATCATTCTCACTTTGGTGTCACCTGTACACTGGTGACACGTGTGTGACTATTCCATGTGTCCAGCAGCACTTTTTACTAGAGGAAGGATCATTTGGCATCAACCACCTGGGATCCAGTCGGTGGCCATCTACAGAAGCACATCTAAATTAAGATGATGGTTGCACTCACAAATTCAAGGGCACAATTCAGGCATGAGAAGTTTCAGGAAAAAACAGCACATCTTTGTAAACAAAAATAAGCGCATGAAGAATACACTGTGTATCCAGAGGAAAAAGTGGGTAAGACAGAAAACATAAACCAGGGTGACATCAGATATGCATTTCAAATATTACATTAGGAAGCTTCTGCTGAGAAGTGAATTCAAATCACTTGCAATATTTTTTGTTTGCTAGAGACCTAAACCAAAGGGAATATCCAGCCCTCAGCTCCACCAGTGGACACCAGAGAGTTTCACTGGGAACAATCCTGTAAGCATGTCCAGCAGCTCTGGCTCCTGAGGAGCCAGTGCTTTAAACAACAGAGAGGTGACCACAGTCCCCAGGACACCTCTGTTACAACAGGGGACAGAAACATAGTCAGAGGCTATTCTCATTCCCTGTGTCAAGTTCCCAGTGCACATCAGGAAAAGCCTAAAATGATTCCCTCAGCTGGGTGATGACTGGTGGAGGGAGGTAAAACACAACAAGAATACATGGAAATTTAAAAGCTGAGGAAAACTTCCATAGAATCCCCTCAAGTAACTTTTCCACAGAGTTTTAACATATCTTTCGTGGTCAAGAATTTGGCAAGAAATTTCGAGATGACTCGCCCTAAGTCCCCCTGGCTAGGACCATGCTTCACTTTATGTTGGGAAGGAACATCAAAGGAATTATTCGCAGAAAAGGAGAAGAAATAAATGGGGCTCACAGGACACGTGTGAGATCAAGAACTAAAGTACAAGTGGAGGTGGAAGGAGTGGAAAACAGGAAGAAAATACAGCGAAACTCCAGTGGTTCCCGGTGAATCTGGGAGATGTAATGTGGAGGAGTTTCCAGTGGAGCAGATGAAGATGGATTAGTGCTGTCAGGTGCTCAGGAATGCCAGAGCTCCGTGACTCAGGGAAGTGCATGGCACACAGTACACAAAGAGGGAGGCAGCGTATGCCACGGTGCTGCACGAGGGAGGGAAGTGCAATCCCCAAAATCTGACTCAGGGTCTGAACACCAGGCACCAGTTTCGGGATTAATCAAACCATTCAGCAGCCAAAAGCAATACAGGAAATAGTGAAGATGCAGGAGTAAGAGGTGATTTACATTTATGTAGGAAAGGCTGTGAAAAGTAAAGGCTCTGGGAATCCAGTGAGAGTCACAGAGGTCTGACACTGGGACAGAGACACCTCTTATTCTGTGGGTTGTTAAGTAATGAATGAAGGGAAGGACACAGCTGTTTACATCCTAGCCCCAGAAAAGGTGATTTATTTTTTTGCTCTGGACTCTAAAGGGACCGGAATTTCAGCCAGGAAATAAAGAACCATATGAATGATGCAAGCCACGACTGCTCCAGAATCAGAGAAATGGACCTTTGTAGGAGAACAAGAAGAGATTACAGGAGATTTTCTTGTCATGAACTGCCAGGAGTGGACAGCCTTATCTGAAAACAGGTATTGCTGGGTGGTAAATAACATCAGAAACAAACCACAGATTCTCTCCCTTTACCAACACCTTACTCGGCCTCAGCGTGGATTTTGGTTCCAAATCTTACTAACTGAGCCTCACTGACCAATTTTAACCTTCATCTGTGCTCCTCAAAGGGTGAACTGTCAGGGATTTTGTTGCTATGCACTATTATGGCTGGGAAAACCTTTGAAATTCCAATTGATCTTTCTTATCTCTTCTGCCACTCTCCATTACAGGAAAAAGGAGAGGGGGAAGCAGCTGTCTCCTAGCCAGGATCATTTTCTTGGCTTGTACACCTTGACATCTCTCAGTATTCTGCCTTTTCAGTACCTACCCAGTGCAGGTGATGCCTAAAGTCAGGGACAGAACAAACCTCCCACCACAGCACTGTTAATGCCAGGTGAGAAACACGTCTTCACTAACAGGGAGCACTGCAAAGAAAAGACATGCCAACACACACAGGAGAAAAGCAGAGGAGAAAAGAAACCCCAAGGTCTAGGGACTGTGTGAGCAGTGATGAATAGACCCCATAAGCATTTAACTGCACACAAAGGGCAGAAAGTTCAGGAAACTTGGTGGTAGAAGGCAACACCATGGCTCCAGAAATGAAGGAACTCAGGAAGGAGACTGTGAAGGAGAGATGAAGCAGTTAAACAGGAGTCTAAGGCTTACTACGAGACAGAATTTAGGGGACAGTTTTAAACAACACGAAAATAAGTGGAAAAGGAGATAGGAAATCAAAACAAGGCAGCAATTTAATCCTGATGGTAATAATCACAGATGGCTATTTCTGAGCAGGCAGGCACAGGCACACACCAGGGACAGAAATCACCATTGTGCCCAACAGCACATGGTCCCTCCCCCAGGCCTGGGGGCTTCAGGAACTTCTCAAAACACAGCACATTGAGAAAAAGCTTTTAACTAGCACTAGGAAGACTTACCTAGCTTGATACTACGCACTAGGAGCTCTCAGGGAAATTGGGAGGATCCCAGAAAGCTGATCACGCTGCAAGATCACATCCTCAGCCATTCATGCCAAAAGCAGGATGATCCAAAGCAGCAATTTTTGCATGCAGCCATGCGAGGCACACACAGCTCGTGGGACTTTCAAGCATGACCACAGCAGAAATTTCTTTGGATAACAAAGACCTCTAAGGTCCTCAAGCCAGTGTGGGGAATAAAGTGATGAAAGGAATGAGAACAAGTATTGTAAAACAACTTTAGATTTTGTTTCCTTCAAGAACAGAGTAATATTTATAAGGAAGGCACTTACCCATTACTAATCTACAGGCATTAAAAATTAGTGTCCTTAATAAGCTGGGAAGGATATTCAAATCATTTTTTAGAAGAGTACAAGTGCTAAGTAATTCATGTAAGTAACAAAAGCACTTTAGTGCCAGAGCAAAATCCAGCAAGCACTGCTTGTGTACTCCCAGACCAAGGAGCAAAAGGGAACATGGCTCATGTGTGGTTTCTGGATTCACCATTGAAGGAGTTTTCTAAGTCCACTTAATTGAATTCTGAAAGAGAAACGTCACTGGGGCACAGGCCTACAAAAAAAAAACCAGTTTAAAAAAGCCCAAACATCCTAAAATGCACCTTTCTACAGCATTAGGCACCTACTACCTGTAGAGATCTGGGGTTTCTATGTCCCTCATCACATGGTGCTTAATTGTAGTTAATTCATTCATAATTCAATGTAATTAAAATTCATTTGTTTTACTTACTGCTTAGATTTTTCATTATATTGCTACACACACAAAGCCCCCCACATTATTTGTATTTGGTGGCCCCCTCAAAACATCATCATTCAGCACTCAAAAGGACTGGGATTTTCTCCAGAAGTATTTAAAAGCAGTTTGACTGAACAAATATGTTTCATTTGCAGAGTATTCTAGGAGGACTGGAAAGAAAAAAAACAATTAAATTGTAGCCTCTGGAAAAATACCCACTTCTTCCTTTTTCTTGAAAGTATCCAGATCTACACTAAGAAAGATCTTCCACAAATATATCCTGGATAAACCAACATTTTTGCCCACTGTGGTTTGAATATTCTAATTCTGTCCAGTTGCACGTCTCTGTGAAAGCCATCATTGGATCATTTTCTGTCCCATAGCAACCACTTTGTTTTCTCAGGGAAATAAAATATTTTCACCTCCTCAGGCAATACCTTTCTCTGCATGGTTCCATAAATGAAGCTGTTTGTAATCCAAAGCTAACATCCCAATTTACACTGGGCTTCTCAGGGGTTTATACCTATGGAAGTGGAAAATAAAATGCTAGCCAGAGGCTTTTCTAACTCTATATATGTGTGCATGTACGCAGAGAGAGTGAAAATTCCACATTTTATATAAAAAGCCTGGGTTTTTAATAACATTTCCTTATTTAAAATTGCAGATTCAAGTTATTCATTTACATCATTAAACAATTATCTGGAAGGCAGCAATGGAAAGAAGAAAGAGGTATTGTTTTGACAGTCTGAAGGTGCAATGATAATTTATGTCTGCATTTACTGAGTGATATGAAAGTAAATAAGCCCCCAGAGACTTTCAAGCCACTTGAGAGGATCTTCCTGTAGCTGTCAGAGGTGACAATTTCACAGTAATCCATAAACTTCAGGGCTCCTGGCCACAGCCACCAGTTCTCCAAGAAAGGTTCTCAATTCTTTACCCCAGCTCTGTGTTGAGCTGACTTTGTCTTTAAAAGGGTTTTTGAATTATTAAATCACACTGAAGTGACTATACCTATTGTAAATAATTCACTGATGCTGTTTCACTGTGCAAGTCACTGCTGAGATTCCCCACAGGCATTACACAGAAGCAAACGTGGAGAGAGAGAAGCACAGAGTGGAGTAAAAAGCCACCAAAGCAGTGACAAAAAACCCCACAGAAGTAGATTTTGTACTGCCCTGTGACTTGCTGTGATCACCTGGGAGCTTGGGTGCTGTCCTGAACGCTGTCTCCGTTCAAGCATGAAAGAACTGCCATGAAAAAAGACTTCAAATCTGTAATTTATTTTTTTAATTTGGTAATCCTATTATGTCTTTACGTGGCATACAAATGTTACTGATTTAAAGTTTGAACAACGAGAGGCACTGGAACGTGCAAAAAGTCTCCCAGAGGAAAATTGAAATGCTTGGGAGATGGAAGGCTAAACAGGATGCGAACACCCACGCAAAACTCGGTAGGAAGAGAGCAAGAAAGAAAAATAAGATGCATCTGTCTGTTGTACTACTCCAGCTCTTTAGGAAATCTTATTTCTCCACCTAAATTTTGAAAAATAAAACACTGAGAAGGTTAAAAAGGTAAAAGCCAAGATGAAATGTTTCCATCTCTATTTCACCAAGCTTTTCAAGCCAGTGCAGAAGGAAGACTGGTAGGAAGCAGTTTGTTCTCACGGTACAATTTCAATTTTTTTTTTTTTGTCATTAAGCTTTAATGCAAGGCAAAGACATGATGTGAACAGCGTTTCAATGATGATGCAACGTGATGGGTGCATTGCATAATGTCATAGGATATCAAAAGATGTGTCCTGGTGTAACCTCCCTCATTCCCAGCAAGAAGCTCCTGAAAATGCAGGAGGCTCTTCACAGCTCAGAAGCCGTAACTGGAAAGTCATCACTTGTTTTCAATAAGTGAGCAGGATTTGTGGCTACCCAGCCTCAGTGGTCCCAAAAGCTTCGTTATGAAACCGTGGCTTCATTAGCTTCTGCAAGGCTCATCCTTCTCTTTCCATTTGTCATGGTTCCTGGCACATGGGCACGGGAAAGAAGGGGACAGAATCCACTTCAGGCGAGTGCTGTGCTCCTTCCTTTGGGGGCTGACTCAAAGCTGCGCTAATTAAAGCAGAGCCCCCCAGGAGGGTCTCACATTCCATCAGTCAGGGGATACTGACTGCCCGGGAGAGGGGACACTTCAGTCACTGTGTGTCCCGAGACAGGGAGGGCTGATCCAAGAGCTTGCTGGGCTCAGGGAACTGCTAAACCAGCAGCTAAGTCAAGCCTAGATCAGCTCAAAGCTGCTAAAGAGATATGAATGAGTGGAAGCAGGACTAGCAGCTTTGCAGATTGGTTTTCTAACCTGGTTTGCGTGTTTCATTTTCAATATTTTGTATAAATTCCTCTGCACATTCATCCTTTTAAGAATTACATCAGCTCTCAATGCCTTTTTTATAGATGAAAGGTGATGCCACATACTGTGTGTTTATGAACAATTTATCAGTTAAAGATGGAGCAGAATTAGGAACCCCCGAGATTTTAATTCCTTGCTAAGTAATTGTCACGGCAGCTTCTGACAAGAACAGAAAAATGTCATAAAACTAAGCAGAGCTAAGCAGTCCTCAAGATAATTTCCAGCTTCTAATAAAACCAGAGCAGGTACACCTATACATTCCTTTACAAAGCCTGTAACCATGGCAGGAAACGCAGCACAATTTGATTCTGACAACCTGTAATCCTCGTTATGCCACAGTTTGAATAAAAAGTTTTAAAAATCTCCAAGGTCACTGCATGATAACTTTAAACCAAGAAACACAAAACCTAATCAAACAGCATTGGAAACTTCCTTCGTCTTAGCTGGGGCTTAGGGGCAAATCTTCAAATGTTCCTGTTACAGCACAGCACCACTTCGGCTGAAATAACATAAAATGCACTGAAAATATATTGGGGAAGACCAGAGAATGAAATTCTAAGGGGAACTCTGAGCAAACAATGGCAGGAGATTGGGGACTGACTGCCAGGTCTCCAGGATGGAGAACAGCTTCCCACCTTGGGCAAAGAGCAGAGGACACTGCACAGGAATTGAGAGGGTCGACAAACTGACACATTTTCATTAAAATGCTGACTTCACTGAACTCTTCTCCAGCCTCTCCTCATCTTCTCCAAAATCAAGACAGGTGCTGTTTGAGATATCTAAACAGCTCTGAGTGGGGCTAGGCTGCAGAGGCAAGTTGAAAGCTGCCAGCCCTATCGGTACTGGGGTTTCCAGGCACTGTCAGTCTTCATGAACACCAGTCCAAGGGAATCTCCATCCTGACAATTTCCTACAGCAACGTGGAACTACACACTGAGAAGTTTTCTTTCACACATAACAGTGACGAGAGGTAATAATTCATTTTTTCTAACTGAATGTGTCTCCCCAGTTTAAGTGACTTATCTCCAAACAATAGAGAAGCAAATTAAGCCATAATACACAACAGTTATCCCATATGATTTATTCCTCCAAAAGATACTGTACAAGCATCAAGGAAAACAAGGAATCTGAATTGTGTCTTAAACTCATGCTGGAAAATGTACCGGCTAATCCATCCCTGCTGATTTTAAAAGTTTATTTGGGTTTTAAGAGAACTCTGAGTGGGGTTTTTGATGCTCCAGCATGTATTTAAGTTCTGGAAATAATTCCTTTGATCCAGAATCAAACACTTTATCCCACTCACTTCTGGAACTCAGATCCACAAAGTGATAAAGTAGATTTAAAGTGTCAGAAGAGTAAATACCCCTAAAACAAACCAAAGTATGTTTAACATTCCCTTTATGCTTCTGATAATACTCAGCACCCTGAAAAATCTCAGATTTCCTGTTCTTTTCTAAAGAATTGGAAGGATTTTCTTTCAAGTTTTGAGAACTTAATTACTCTAAAATGGCTTCTGTCACTCACTGCACCATGAAAAATGGATATGCACATTCCCAGATGTCTGGACACATGTCCATGGAAAAGTGGGCTTGCTGTAGGCATACCACAGGAACTCTTTATGTAAGCTTTCCTCATCTAAACTGTTCTTGATAAACATTTTACAGGAATAAATTTGAGCCTTTATATTCTACAGCCATCCTCCCCAGAATTCTGCACGGCTCGTGCAGACACCTTGCAAAAGCCCGGGCAGCATCAAGACCATTGGCTCAATTAAATTCCAAAGCTGGGATGATCTAAAGGATTTCAGTGCCCAAATTCTGTTGACTTTGAGGAAAAAATAAGGAGTTATTTTTTTAATAATTAAAGAATATTCCAGCCTACAGTGTTCAGTGAAATCTGGAGTCATTGAAAATCACATTAAAACAGCGATACACTACAACAAAGTAAAATAAATCTGTATATTAAGCAATAACCATTTCCATTGAAAGAGCCTGGAAAAAAATATCCTATTTGTATTCATGGAAATAAAGCATTCATTTTTTTATGCAGAAGTTTTCTAACCATGCCTGTCCTTTTTCTGCTGCACATTTACTGGTTTTCCCAGGTAAAAAGGAAGGTGGGACCACACGGAGCAGCCTACCTGCATACAGAATCCTTGCTGAAGTGTCATCTGCAAGAGAACTGGGAGATGAGGTGCTGGACTGCATTATTTTTCCCTGACAATCTAAATATCCAGTACTCCTCACAGTAACACCACTTTTAAAATCAGTGAGTGTTTACTGTCAGACATCTCAAGAAGTCACGGTCCCTTTGGCACATGGACTGGGGTCATGCAGCATTTAGTCACTGCTTTAGATAAAGGATTTGATATATATTGGTGCAATATAAAACATTTTAGGAAGATTATTTTATTAGTCACAATGAATACACTAAACCCACTTTATTCCATCCATCTTGTCAACATTCTGAAGGCCAAATGTGGAGTTTGGAGTCATTCTGAGCTCAAAATTTTTAATAGAATCATAGAATGGCTTGGGTTGGAAGGAATCTTAAAGATCATCTTGTTCCATCCCCCTGCCATGGGCAGGGACACCTTCCACAAGGCCAGGTTGCTCCAAGCCCCGTCCAACCTGGCCTTGGACACTTCCAGGGGTCCAGGGGCAGCCACAGCTTCTCTGGGAAACCTGTGCCAGGGCCTCACCACCTCACAGGGAGGAATTTCTTCCTAGAAATCCTCTTTATTTACCACCAAGTTTAGCTCAAGTCAACAGATTATGGGTCTGTGAAGCCTTTCCTTATGGGAAAGCTGTGCTCCTGAAGTATTCCATGTTTCATTGATTCTCCTTTATCAAGAAGAAGAGCACCAAAATCAGACCTTTCTATTACTGCCCCCGAAGAGAGAAATGACCGTGGTTTAACCCTTACCTGACAGCAACGGATTCCAGGGACTTCTACTTGGATATGGGAAGCTGGATCCTTTAAGAAGGGCAAAGGAATGAAGGCAACATCAAAAAGAAGTTAGGAGTCAGAATTCCATTTCAAGGGGAGAATTTGAAAGCAGAAGCCCATGAAAGCAAAGCTCTTCTGATGGCATGATTTGAAGATGGAAAAGTGGATGGAACAAACATTTAGAGGAGATGAGGAAGAAACTCCACTTCCTCTTAGTTCCTCCTGCTCCGCTGTCCCTGTCACTCTGAGCATGAAATGAGGAAATGAGAGTGAGGGATTGGAAGGTCGGGAAGAGCATTAAATGGGATTAAGGCTGGCACAGGAAGCTGGAAGGCACAGGACTTGGAAGCCTGGAATATCTTAGTGATATACCTCGAGCAAAGAAACGCTGCTTTGAGTGACAAATGTGCGAGTCAGGGACCAGCATCTGCAGTGGGGGACAGGACACCAGCACCACCCCCTTCCCTGGAAGCGCAGCAGCACCGGCACAAAAACAGCTCACAAAGCACGTGCTGGAATTAGTTCAAACTTAAATCACAACCTCAAAATGATTTCCCTCTGTTTCCTCTCTGTTATTCTTTGGTTGGGTTTTGACAATTCGTATTTTACAACCTGAAACCAGCCCGAGTATTTTCTCTGCAACTTTCAGCATCAAATACTGCAAGAAGTTCACAAAATACTCATTGGACTGGTTTTAAATATTTACGGCGTTCTGTTATTGTAGCTATTAATCCCTATCTGCTTTTTTAGCAGCTGCACAACTCAGTGCCTTGTTTACTATGTAGCCCTTACAATTTCACATGCTTTCAATCTTTTATGTCGTAAAACGTCAGGCTAAGATGAGTTTGAGAGCATTCTTTACAATAGACTTTGCTGCAGTTCATGTCTGGACATCTGCAATTCCAAGGAATCGTTACAGTTGGGGAGTTTGGAAGAGTTCTGCTTTAGAAGACTCTTTTGTTCAGTGCATGATTCCATATTTCAGCAAGCTCTTTTTAACCACACTCCCACAGGACTCTCATATCAAACACCATTAGCTAAAGTATTTATTATGTTTAAAACAGCCCTGAAAGGTTTCACATTTCACCGTTCCAATTAAATATTTGGTTTAGAATGGACCATAAGTTTCAGAGTTTCGGTATTTTAGGGATCCAATTACAATCTTAAATAAATGCCCTGTAAATACAAGCCTAACCACAAGCAAACAAGGACAACAGTTGTGCTTTAATTTTCTAGGAACCTGGAGCATCAAAGGGTATTTCTCCAATAAGCTGAAAAAGAAGAAAATATCTGCATAATCCAGGGACTGAAACAAGTGTACAGGAAGATACTTAGATGCCCCTTAATAAATTAATAAAATAAAAATCTGAAGAGGTTTTTCTAATAAGTGGATCATGGCGGGTTGAAGCGTTATTTCAATTATTACAGCATTTGAAGTGTTTAGCTCTAGCTCCGTGAAACATTCCACATGTTACATACAAGAATTGCCTCTCTCTGTGCCCCAAGGCTGCTAGAGCAGGAAAGGATACTCCAAAATATCCCTGTGGGACATATTAAAGAGCAAGAAGGAGGAGTGAGAAGGAATCAGTGCTCTGAGCTGACAGGAGTGACAGAGAAATAAATTAAAAAATCCTGTTCCTGATAGTTTCCAGGAAGCTCAAGCAGCAGGTACAACAATGTGGCATTGAAATCTTGAGGGGGAGTCCCAAGGAAAATAAGCTTGTGCTGGAAAATTGGCAACTGGCTTTTTCATTCAAATAACAGATAGTCAAGGGGAAGAGAAGAGAAAAAGCAAACGTTGCCAATATTTTGGCATTTGTAGGAGTTCTCCAAAAAAAGCTTATCTAGGTTCTCTCCAGCTTTAACCTGAGAAAGAAATGCACATTAATGCTGCAAAGGAGCTGACACTTTTAATCTGCAGCCCACTCAGCCAAGGAACATCCACTTATACACCCTCATGCATTATTCACCAGGAAAATTGAAATAATCTACCCGTGGTTAGGCAGCTCGGAAGCAAATGCAAATCAAGGGAAAGCAGTTGAGAAGGAGGATCATTCACAACTCCTGACACTCCTCCACACGACTGGAGCCTCCCGTGGGAGCGGCCAAATCATTACAACCCCAATCCCAGCGGCTGGGCCTGGGAATTGGCCTCTTTCTGTCCTGGTGGCACAAGCCCTGAGCTGTGGCCATGCTTGGAAAGGGAACTTGCTCAGTTTTTATTCAAGTAGATTCTCACTCCTTGCCAGTGAAGGTGGGTCCTTGGGCACACACCTGAGAAAATCTGGTTCTTTATTATTATTGTTGTTGTTGTTGTTGTTGTTGTTATTTATTATTATTATTATTATTATTATTATTATTATTATTATTATTATTATTATTATTAGCCTGCGATCATTCTAGCACTGGCTACAATCATCTTCATTCTGTATCTGACTTGTGAAATTCTGGGCACGCAAAATAACGTTATATAGAACAAAATCTCCACTGAGAGAAGAAGTTATTACTGTCACCACCTTCATTTTCAATACTGAGATTTAATGGGAAGTATCTTAGGCCCCGATTTACAGCAATTCGTTTGTTATCTTTAGGAATATACATTAAATCAGAAAGAATGAATTCATTTTTTGCCTCCATCCCATTCAGCTGTCTTGAAGTTATCCACCATTCCTTCCAGGCTAATGTGAACAGGAGAGGGATGTATAATTCTTGCAAGTTTATACAAATTACCCTGGATAAATTCTCCATGAAATCTACATAAATCCTGTGTTATGAAGTATTTCCATGTGCCTGAATTTATTATCATCGAGGTGGTTGTAAGCACTCAGGTGGTTATAAAGTCCATGCATTAATGTTCTTTATCAGAATTTAAGAGCTTCAACTCCTCTGGTTTTAAGGAAAACCATCACAGTTTTGTTTGTGTTTAGTTTTTCCCCACAGCTTTTCCACAGCAAATAGCTTTCAATTGAATGGAATTGGATGGAATTGGCTACTCTAGACCTGATTTCATGAAATTACAAATGACAGAAAGCAGAAAACATTCCTGTCATAACCATAAAACTATAAAGTGTAAAATAATGAATAAAAAATCAAATAGGCCTCGCTCTAGGTAACAAAAAAATCCATTAGGGATGTACATTTTTGCGGCCCTTTCAGAAATATATTTGACTATCAGAAAGCCTAAAGAAAAAAAATTCTAAATGTCAGATATTCCAGGTACAATGAGAAAAAACATGTTCCTACATGCAGAATTCATGAGGAAAAACTGCTCCAGTAAGAATTTGGTAACTTAATTGTATTTCCCTTCATGGATTTTGAGTGAAATTCCCTGTGTTGTAGTGATTCTGTAGCAACAGACACCACTCAGCCAAGGGAAACAGGAGCCCAGGACAGAGAGAACAGGGTTGGGCCCTTCCTTTATGGAAAGTAACCAAGACATTTTTACTGTTCATATAATCCAGACCAAAACTCTGCTGCCACGGGGCCTTCCGGAAGGTTTCCACAGAGATCTCCACTCTTCCCCAGGCAGCCCAAGCCCAAAGACATCCCCAAAGAATGTTCTCTCTAATTCACTCCTTCAGAGGTGATGCTTTCACTACATAGTTACAGTAAATATTCCACAGGCTGGAGGCATTTCCTTGCCAAAAATTACCCCTAAATTTCAGATCAACTGAAAGCTTAAAAAAATCCTTTGCAATAAGCTATTTATGTCACTGGCACATTGTAAACACATCCTTAAAATTAAACTGATTGTTCATTTAGATTGAATAATAAAAAATCTCCTGTTTCAACTGCTGACCCAGGATACAAAGCAGTGCCATCCTAGAAATAAAGGAGATGAAATATGTACCCAAGTATTTTGCAAATACTTCAGAACTCTCTTCACATTTAAACTAAAATGACCTTATCCCCAGTTTTATGCAGTAAAAGAGAAAATCTTGAGTATCAGCAGACAGAGATCTGACTTTGATTTCAAGCTTCATTTGGGTCAGTGCTAATAACACTGATTTTTTTCTACGTGTCTGCAGGGAAAACAAAACAACACAAAAAGGTCTCCCGAATGGCTTTATTTTATACACATGTAAATCTTGACTCTGTGTGTTCAGTTTTATGTCACTGAAAGATACTCAGCTTTGCAGAAAATATTCTTTATCTAATGAGAAAAGACTGATCTGGATTTGATCCGTTTAAGCCGCCCATTCCCACCTTGCCACATCAGGAGTAAGCAACTCTAAAATGTTATTTAACACCATACCAAAGCTATTGGAAAAGGACATCCAGCAGAGATGACTTTGTATTCTCAAAGTCAAATGTTAGGAGTATTGACAAAAAAAGAAATAAAGAAAAAAAAAAAGAAAAAAAATTTTAAAAACTTGCTAGAACTCTGAGACTTCTTCACCATGGTGTGCTACTTGCCTGACCTTCCCTTATTGCCTGGGAGCAATTCATACAAAATGGGGAATTTAATCCTCCACTATCTGTATTTTAATGACTCATTGTTTTCCTATTTCTTTCTAGTTCCTGCAAAGCTTAATGGACTAGAGCATGATTATTAAAATGCTGAAAATGAAAAAAATAATAAAACAACTCAAAGTATAGAGCAGAAACAAAAAAGTGGAGATGCAGTAAAGGACATTCTAAAATTGGAGCCCGTTTTGTTAGAGATGGGAGCAAAGTGTAGGAGCCATATGCTGGTGTAACACAGGCAAACTGGATACAAAGCTTATGTCACTGCAGCTTGCTCCTTCAGAAACCTGCTATGGCAGAAATAATCCCCAAATTTTACATTTCCATTTGCACGCAGCTCCAGATCAGTACCAACATTTGGATATCTGAAGTCCGTATGAGTTTGTCTTCCTGTGTCAAGAACATGCTGTTTCCAAATAATAAATATAAATAAATGGGTTTTAAGCAGCACCTTACTCCCAGCTGACTGCATTTTTTTTCACTTGGACAGAAGACACAAAGCAAAAGAGAAGCAGATTTTTAAAATCTGCAGAGTTATCTTTCAGATGGCATAGGACACAGCACAGCAGCTGCCAGGAAAAAAAAAAAAAGATTTTGTCTTTCTTCTTCTCCAACAGGAAACCCAAACACACCCTAAGATAAGGCCCCAGCCTAAATCCGCAATAATTTCAGTGGCTTTTATCCAGATTTACACTTCTTTAATGCAGAACATGATTTGTCACTTGCATAACCGAGTTTAGACACGAGAAAAATTCCCTCTGTCCTTCGAACTTTCTCCCTCCCCAGCTGGCACAGAACAAACTGCAAGTGGTGATCTGGACACAGCCATGGGTGGACAAAAACACAAACTACATTTGGATAATTCCACAGTGGGGGTTTTAATCAGAAATAAGAAAATAAAAGGTAAACAACGAACAAATCCCAGATTCTGCTAAGTCTACCATCTGATCAAGAAGTTCTTCCCGAGCACTATTTCCTCCAAATCTCTGGACACACCAAAAATTATGTTTAACTGCATAAAATTTCTGCCAGTACATAACTTTGAAATGTACTTTCTAAGATAAGAGCCTGGACTCCACTGAAGGATGAGAAGCAGTGTTAGCCCACAGGGATTTTGACTCAACTAGATCTTCTCTTACTTAAAAACCCCACAAAAAACCCTTCAGTGCAGGCATGTGGAGAGAAAGTTCCATCAGCTTTGGAGGTAGAGTGGCTTCAAGCTTCAGTTTTTGTCAGGAAAGATGATGAAAGGGAAAACCTCCATCCCACCATCATGAGAAAATGTATGTCCTCCCACTAAGCACAGCCAAAGCAGCAATGAAAAAAACCCCCACACAAAAAGGTGACAAAAAGGAAAACACTGTCCTGTGTTAAAAACCTAAAGCATGTCCTACATTTGCAACCCAGCTAATGAAATTTGGTTTCATTTAGTTGAAATAAACAATATCAGATTAGTTCCTTTTTTTTTTTTTTTGTCTCTCTTGGTTAACTTCACACACAAGAATGTTCCTCTGTTGCTTATGAAGATGTCTGAATAAACATTGCTATGCAAATGGATCAAAAGATCAAAAATATTCTGTCCTAAGTACAGAGTGGAAAGGAATAAAGTCACCAGACTCTTGGGATCACTTTTAACTGCTTTGAATTCCTAAACTCCAATCTAAACATCACAGAACTTGCAAAATGTGGAAGTTAGTGGATCCAGTCAAAGAAGTGTTTGCAGAAGAAGAAGAGTTTTAGCTTTGGATCAGTCAAGCTCTGAAAAGGTGGCAAACATTACCCTGCACAGGGCTGGAATTCAGCCTTGCTCTCTTTTAGGATGAGGGAATAATTTTCCTTATCCCAATAATCCTACAGTTTTGTACAGAATTGCCTGAGGGAAGCAAAAATCAACATACTCGGAAATCATTGCAACTTCCTCAGACACAGGAAAGGGTTGTATCTCACAGGGGAACAGAAGCTGAACAACCCAGGCAAAGAACTGGGAGGGCACAGAGGTGCAACACAGAACAGAGAGCTGGCACTGACGGGAGTGAAAGAAAAATGAGGAAAGGTGACAACAAAAGAAAGAAACAGGAAAGAAAACACGATTACATGGAAAAGTGATCCAAAACAGGCAAGATGCAATTAGCTGAAAAAATGGTAATATCTTTATTTGGGGTGAAATCAGTAGTTGGACAAATTCAATCCAGGATTTGAGCACAAGGGGCTGAATAGAAGGCTCTGGATGTTACAGCTGATCACAGACTGATGGTGCATTGCTGGGGCAGACAAATGACCTCATTCCAAGAACTCCTCAACCAGACTGATGCTGTCAGGCTGCACCAACAACCTCCCTGCTTGGAGGCTTTTGGAGTTCAACACAGGCCAAAACCAAGCCCAGGGCTACGGCTTCCAGTCTGTGGCCTCCCAGGGGCTGCCTCTGGGCACATGCAGAAAACATCTGGGATTGCCTTCGTATTTTTTCTTGGTCCCAGTTCAAGGAATTTTTTCTCACCTTTCTGCTACACTGCAGGTCACAGCAAGTGCTTCTCTGCTGGTTTTTTGGGTTTCCAGCTCAGGAATATCAACTGTGCCATGGAGCAGGACCCCAGAGCTTGCCCCTGCAGCCAGGGCAGTGCCAGAGCCCCTGTGTGGGCTGGGGGCTGCTCACAAAGGACCAGAGCATCTCCTTTCCTCCCTCCAAGATCCCTAACTCCTACTCATTTTTAAGACAAGGAGATCACAGGGTTTAAGCACAACCCCCCTGAGCAGATCAGGGAGAAAGAGGCATCAGGTTCCTCAGCATCTCACATTCTTCAGGTAATTGCTTAATATTGAATGCTAAATAAAATTGCCCTGGACTAGCTGTGGATAAGGGGGGAAATTTCTGAGCCACCAGTACTTGAGAATCCTTTATTCAAAGGCATTTGTCATGGAATTATCTGGAAATAGTCAGTTGACTGCTGAAATATAGCTAACAAAACGTACCATTCCACTTGTTATTTTATTTGTTTTTATATGCATCATTTCCTGCCTTTAATTTTAATTCCATGCCCTCTAAGAAATGCAATCTCACAGATAGATCTTCCCCTTTATTTTCCTCTAATAACAACATAGCAGTTTTCTCTAGCTATTTGCAATCTCTTCGTTCCCTTCACAGCTTTTCCAAGCCATGGAATGAAGAATTATGTAAAAATAGGCCACAAGAAACCAGACACACTTGATCTGCACAGCAAAAATAGAGCTCTTTAGCACCTGGCATTCTCAAGAGTGTTAATGAAGCTGGCAAGATAAGCCAGGCTTTGACCCAAAATAAAAAGCTTAGCCCTCAAAAGAAGGATAAATCTCAACTAACACAAAAATTCTGTCTTTTGGTTTCTTGCAAGGTGTGACCCCAGACATCTGGACAAGTGCTACATGGACAAGCAGAGGGACTGGGCTTCCCATAGGTGGGAAATGCAGGAAGAGGACAAGCAACACACATGAAAACATTAATTTCAGCCTGTTGTAATCCCTGAGGGCAAATTACAAATACAGCCTGGTGCCTGCAATCCCAGGAGTGCTCATGGCTGAGGGGGAAGCCAAAAGAAAGGGAAGGGACCCAAGGGACAAACCACCAAGCCTGCACTTGGGAGGCTTTTTTCAGGAGCAACAAATAAATTCTTCCGGATAAGTAACTGATTTGTGTTCAATTACAGATTTGATAATGCACATTTTAAAATGAAAACGCAACACAGAATTTATGTTAAATTTTGCTACCTCAGTTGTTCCAAAGAGATGTAAGATGCTGTTTCCCAAGCTGCAAAAGCTATAATGCCAGATTATGCAGAGAGAATGGAAGTTTATGAAGTAACGGGGTTTTTGGTAAGAGAATAGCATAAGAGGAGGGACAAAATCTGGACTTCTGGAGTCAGCAGTAATATATAATTAAGAGAAACCAGACATACCTCTACACATACACAGATAATACAATCTTAATGCTGTAAATATTCAATTCAATAATTTTTTTGTTGTTTCCATTCAACATGGATTTCACCCAATTAGAGCCACTTGGCTGGATAATATTTACTCTGCAACTTTTTCTGAATCAAGGTGGTATCATAATTCTGTCTTTTATGAATGATTCTGAGCAATTACTTCAGCAACACTGCCTAGAAATGGAAGAGAAAACAGGCTTTTGGCTTCAAAAGCTTCAGGTGAAATTATCAAGATGCATAGAATGGATAAGTGAAAAAAAAAATCAAAGCAGAATGGAGATTTGCTAAGGAAACAACCTTGTTGGACACCACGAGGTCTCCCAAGCCATGCAGGACATCCAGCAATGAAATAAAATTGGAGAAATAAAAATCTCAAGCTTATTTAAATAGAGAGGGAATGACACAAAAGGTTCAAGGTTTGGATTCAGAGAATCCAAATGGATCATTAGGTTTGGATTCTCTAGAATCTCTGTCCAAGATCCCAAGGAGACCTGATTTAAATACTCAAAGTGTTTACTCTGAAAATGTCTTCCACAGTGTGACAAGACCTTGACTGGAAAAGCTGCATCTTACCCTGAACTCCACGGGAAAGACTCAGAGCCAGCCCAGGAGATTGAGATATAAATGGAGTGACAGCACCAGCGTGAAACATTGTGAGCAGTGTGAAACACAGTGTGAAATATTACACTCATTACAAAGCTCTGCACTTCGAAGCCTGTCCCTCCATCAAGCCTCATCTATAATTTGACAACAAACAGGTTTCTGGGATGATACTATTTCCTTTTAAAGAGGCTGAATATTACCAGATCGATTTTCACAAAGTTCTGACAGTAGTACCTTGTTATTAAAATCAGAGTATTCATAAGGCATTAAAACAAATTTCTTCAGTGAAGCTTCAGTTCTTAAATTGTCAAACCATCGTATATTGAATGGAAAACATAACATCAACTTCATTTCTATAAATAATGGAGTTTGACTGAAAACTGGTATGTTGAGCTGTTAAAAATTATGTCAATATAAATTCAGCACAATAGAAAGAGGAGCTGCAAGTAAGGGGGTCAATGCAGTGTAATAAATCTGTTCAAAACAGAAAATATCAGCGATTACTGAATAGTCCAACTTAACCCTTTTCAAGTTTATTTAAACCAATCTGAAAGTGAGATACTAGCCTTGAAATCACTAAGCTCAGGCAAATACTGAGTTTTATATCCATAGGAAGTTTTTTTAAAATACAAACATTCGTTTCATATGACTGGAAAACTAACAAAATTACATCTGTATTTGGAAGACTTTCCTCATCCAGATCCAATTATTCCATGGATGTTTTTCCCCTCCCCAAATGGGAGTTATATTGAACCTAATTCTTTTCCATAAAGCAATGATGAAGACACACACTGGCACATAAAAATCCACATACTCACAAGTTACAAACCCAGTCTTGTGCCATCAGTCTTAACTTTGTGGTCTACTTTTAGCCTAATTACAGAAAGGAAATTATTGGGTGCATGAAGAGGTTTGTGATGAAGTGCTCAGCGTAAGGACCTACATTACACTCAGAGTTGCACAGGGGGTTTATTTTTCCTTCTGTTCCCTTTTTTCATTTGGGGTTTGGGTTTTTTGGGGGGAGTTCTGGGGAGGGACTTGGGGGGTTTCTTGGTGAAGCGTTTCTCTGCTAGGTTTTTTAATTCATCTCTGCATTTACTTCGGGAAACACGGGAATTTTCTTCAGGAATCATTCCTGACTATTCTTAACAATAGCTATTTTACCTTTCTTTTTTATTTTAATCTAGCATTTTATTCATGTGCTTTCATCTCTTTTTCCTGTGTTCTCACCATTGTAAATGGAAGGAATAGAGAGCCCTGGGAGGCTGCACACATCTCTTTCCCCACTTGTCCTACCTCTATTTTTGACCTGGCTCCGCTGTTGTAGCGTTTGAAATCCCGCGTGGCATTTGACACAATCTTAGAGAGCTCTCGAGGCTCGTGTGGAAAAAATTATTTAAAGAAAACACATTAAGTTTTGAGGAATACCAGAACTCTCTGGGAGGCTCTTCAAACAGTGTTCCTTCTGTAGCATCCTTTAGTGGGCAGCCTGATACCTCAGGGCTGCATTGACACATCCCTTATCTCAGCAACCATTGGTGTCCTAATAGCCTAATATTGGTGTGGCCATCCAGACCCTCCTGTTTTGTTACACTGAGACCTAGATACAGATATAGATATAGATACAGATATAGACATAAGCATGATTGAAAGGCACAGATCACATACTTCCAATGGGCACAGCCTCTCAAAAAAGGCACAATTACAGCAAGTTTAGGGATACGGATTTTAGTGGAGCCTGAGAAAAGTTAGCAGAGTCTGCCTCAGATAATGCTGATCAAACTGCAGTAGAAATAAACCCCACCATAAACGTGGTGGTTTCTTATATTTGATTTAAACCTCAGAGTTCTTCCTCTCTGACATTTCAGCTCTGAGTTGCCCAGGAAGGAAAATGTGGCACAGACACAGGGCAGCTGAGGAGCCTCAGCCACACTCAGGGTCCATTTGCAGCCACCAAAGTGATTTTAGAAACAAGATATGTCTGTTTAAAGAAGAGGTGATCAACTCCAGAACAACTAAAACAAAAGGATCCAGCCCCATCAGATCACAGGACCAGGATACAGTTTTCCAAATCCCATTTACAGTATTGCAGGTCTTTAACAAGACAAAATGTTTTTCCTGGGTATAATCCAGTTCAAACAGGAGTGAGTTAATATAAAAGCTGTAATCTGCACCGTGAGAAGGTCAGACAGCATGATCACATAAACCTCTTCCAGTTTTGTGATCTATGACCTATAAAACCAAATCAGAGGTGACTGAACAACTTTCAGGTCACAGATAGACTCAAAAGTACTTTTTTGTTTTTACATCCCCTCAGCCTAATTCAACTCTTTAACTAATTCTAGTGGCTGCCTTTGTCTCCCAAAGACACCCTGGTGCAGGATCAGGCACCAGGCTGAAGCAGAAAGCAGACTCCTGAGGGATGGGTCATCTGCTGACCATTTCCAGTGGCTCCAAGGGGAGCTACAGGGGTTACACGGATCCAGCTACCAGGCTGAACAACACTGGGAGTTTCACTCACAGGGAGTAACTGAAAATCATGATTGAAAGTGCCAGGCTGAAATACTAGCTCAGAATTGCAGCATTTGAGGGGTTTGGGTTACTTGCACTGCTGTCTGCTCCCCACTTGACCCTTGGCCCGCATATTGAGCTCAGTGACATTACCCTTTGATGGATTCCACCAGAATTCTGAGGACAGTACAACCCACTAAATTATTTTTCGTTAAGCAAGAAATTAACCTTATTCATTTGATAACCTGTTTGATATACAGAAGTACATTCAATTTTTGTCCCCGTCAGAGCCACTGTCCCTGGCAACCTCGAATCACTTTTTCTACTTGTGCTTTATGGCTTTATTTCTTTTTTTAATTCCATGACTTGCACTAGTTCTGTACATGGCCTCTGATTTTACTCCCCTGTACAGCCCCTCAGTGGGGTCAAGACAGTGAAAACTATTTTTAAAAAGCCACCAAAGGCAAAAAAAAGCCACTACTGCTGAAAGGATTGTGTCTTAGAGCAGCCAAACCCTTAAAGGGCTTGGGAAAGGTTTCTGACCCGACTCTGATGAAACAGCTCTGATGACACAGCTCTGATGACAGGAATGTTGCCAAAAACAGCACAGTTCCAGCTGCTGGATACAATGGTCCCAGGGCGGAAGGTGCAGAGAGGGTGAGAGCCATTTCTGTTGATGAGGAGCCAGGGGACTGGCAGCTGGCTGGAAGGCAGATTTGGGGGAGGTGGGAGCTGCAGGCCCTGCAAACGCTTCCAGCCGTTTGGATCTGGGTGTAAAGACTGGGGAAAGCCTCAAACACAGAGCAATTCCCTCCCTTCCCTTTCCTCTGCCACCCTACCAGGCATCTCCAGGGGATGTGCCAGCGTGACCTGCAGCCACTGCTCAGCCCAGAGCTCTGCCTGAGACTAAAACTAGCTCAAGGGCACTGGAAGCAGCCTGGGATCCCTCCAGTGGGTTATTTTTGGCTCAAGTGCCAGGCTCTTCTGGTTCAGCGTATAAAATAAACTCTAGGAGGAGTAGCTGTGGCAGCTGCTGCCTACCTGGCAGGTGGCAAGGACATGCTGGGGGCTGGTGTACAAAACCAGGCCAGAGCATTCTGCAATCAGCTGTCCTTACCTCAGCAGTTACACATGGCACCAGTTCTCTCCTCGCCTTCCTGCTCAGAATTTCAAGTAAGCCCCAGAAATGGCCACACACCACAGAATTTGCACGCCTCAGCCTGCAGTCCCCCTTACACGCACAGAATACACCCAAGTTCAAAGGCCAAGAACAATCAACTTTTGAAAATAAAGTTTAAACTTTGAAATAAAGTGAGTTACTGCACAATTTTGTACCAACGCGCACACAGGAATAACTAACTTGTGATCAAAGGGAAAAGGAAAACCACTGTAAGTTTTTCAAGCTCTGCCCTACATTTCAGTATGTAATTACATTAACACACTGTTCCCAGTTTTCCAATTTGTTTGCTGCCACACAGCAAGACTGAGCACAGGAAATTCTATTTCTTGTAACCCTTCGGAGGAAAACGGAGAAATAATAGCAACAGATTTATTCCCTACCAACCCATATTTGTTTGCTTGTAACCCAGCCTAAACATCATTAATGCAAAGGGGTCTTTTTCTATGGGCACAGGAGATAACTATTAATTTAGCAGAGATATTTGAAAGAAACTGCAAAAGGAACACAGGATTATGATATCCTACCACACAATATGCATTTCAAAAGTGGGAAATTCGGATCTCGGTGGTTTTGCCATCCAGATTACACTGATATCATTCTTTTTCCACATTAAATGCTCACTAACATTTGAAACAGGTTAATGTTACTCCCAAATGACAACTCCACAGGGCTCTAATAGATGTTTCTGTCCCTTTTGCTTCTATTAAATTACAAGTGATAAAAATAGAACAAGTCACTGCATGCCGCCGACACTTTTGTAGATTTTCCTTTTGCTTTGCTGCTTTTTCATCTTTCTGCTGTTATCTGTCTCAATCTGATTTCCCCCAGCTTGAGGAGTATTCTGCAGGCATTTGATTGATGAAAATCAAAATTACTGAACCATTCCCCAAACCCAAATAAATAAGTAAACAAACAGAATATTCCTTGGGCTGGCCAGCATTTCATAGCAACACTTACAGCTGAAAAACCAAGATTGCTGACCTCAATCACTCTCATCTAATTAAAGAAAATGAGTTAGAAAAGCAATTCTACCACAAAGCAGCCAATATCCTCGTGTTCAGAAATACCTGTTCTGCTTATTCTACAATAAAATACACGTTCCTTATGTTTACAGTCACAATGCCAGTTAAAAAACCCCACATTTTTACTCCTACCTGAAAAATGTTTAATTTCAAAGCAATTTCTCTATGTGGAATACGTCCACAGACTGTATTAGCAGATTTTCAAAATCATCAAAATAAAAACACCCCTGTGAAAGCACAGACAAACCATCACACACACACATCTCTCTGCATAATTATAGAGGAATACAGGAACTCTGACTTGAAGCCTAGCAACAGTATCCAAGTATTAGTTAGTCTGCTAATCAACTACCAAAAACTCGCACACCAGCTCAACGTGCTTCATCTTCCTAAAGCAAACAAAAAACCAGACAAAAGAATCCTATCCCTCCTAGCTCCAGAGCTGCTGAAGGACAAGATGCACAATAGAAAACAAACCTTGTTCATTTGAAGAGGAACAACCCATGTCATTTAGTCCATCTGAAAATTCAGCCCATCACAAAGAACCAAGGCAAAAGAGAGATTTAAAAATAGGTTATCCAAGCCAAAGGATTATCAGCTTGCAACATACTTAATATCTGCATATCTGTACCTAATGAAAGCTTCAAAATTCTTACATATATGATTGGGTTTTGTACCTCCATCCTATAGAAGCCATAGTAAATTCTGTACAGCAAATGCTTCCTAAATCTGCTGTGCTCATTTACTCACAGACAGATGCAGGCTGGATGAAAACAATCAGGGATTAACTTTTCTATTCATCACATCTTTTAATCCATTACCCTTAGTTTGCAATAAATAAACGCATAAAGTTAAACAAATTATAAATGTGCTATGGCTAGTTTTAAAAATGTTTAAAAGGGACACCATTATTATTATTATTATTATTATTATTATTATTATTATCATTATTATTATTATTATCATTATTATTATTAATTATTTTTAATGGTGTGCAAGTGCTGTACATCAGGGGTATCTGTAAGGCCTTCCTCAAAGCAGAAAAGAAGATGCAATCATAGTCACCGAGCTGAGATACACCTCTGGGCCCAAAGACTTCCAAAACAAGCAATAATTAAAATAAGCTACTCTGGTGCTGTTATTATTCCTCAAAAAAAACGATTTGGGGGCATGATGAATTGAAATAATCTGGGAAGCCACACTAAGCATTTCATACTGCTTGTAAAACAAGTTTCTAAGTACCTTATGGTAATAGGGTTTCTTGCTTTATGAAAAATACTATTGTAATTTGTTTCAAATAGGATTGCTTTTTAAATGATAGGGCAATTTTTATTCACCTTTCAACCATCTGCCAAGAAAACAAAAGGGATTCCCTCATAAAAGACATAAATACAATGAAATCTGGATCCTGGTTTTAATCCTTTATGGGTATCCTTTTTTCCTGTCCTTGGAATCCTTTATCTTTTCTGTTTGATTCGGTCTTACAGAATTACATCTGGAGTGAGAACTTTCCTGGTAGTAACAGCCAGGTGGGTTTTACTGGGCTAAAGCCACAGGAATCCCTTGCAAGGCTTTTTCTTTACAGGTTTGTTCACATTGCTCCATGGGCCATTATTCTCACCTTTTTTGGCTCTAAAATAAATATTGTTATATTTTTCTTCTTTTTCCAGAACAGCTGGAAGTCTTATGATTATTGCAAAGAAGCTTATTTTATATATGCCTAATTTTCACATCTGTCTGATGTGAGTGCTTTACAATTAAATTAAAAGAAGAAGGAAGAACAATCTCTGTGGGATTTGATCTGTAGGACAAAGATTTAGTGGCTCTGCTGTAAATCAGAATTTTCTACTGCTAAAGTAGAGTCTAAAATAATTACAAAGTGCAAAGAGATTGGGATTATTAAATGAACTTAAAATAATAACAAGGTTTAATGAACCGGTTTGGTATCAAAATTCAGAATCTAACCAAAAATACACTGAGAGATGAGTGATGAAATGTTCCTCAAGAGACTTGATAGTATGATTTGTGCTCATCTTCCTGAGGATACTTTCCAAGCTCTTCTCTATTCCTTCCCCCTCTGCTGCCTCTAAGGAGGTACATTACTCAAATGACAGATGTTGGAATACATCCAGAACTACAGGAACACTGTGGATAACCAGACAAGCACGATAAGCAAAAGCCAACTTGCTGAAGCTGAAATGCTGACATCACTCTGCACATTCATCATCACAGCAGCTCTCAGGTTTTCTGCTCAGGATTTGGTTCTTTGATTGACTTTTTTTTTTTTTCACTGGGAGACACTCCAAAATATGGACATTTCAACAACTTCATTTTTCATAAGTAATAAAACTTGAAGGACAAATGTCCAGC
Organism: Falcunculus frontatus; assembly: GCA_013398115.1. Classification (NCBI taxonomy): domain Eukaryota; kingdom Metazoa; phylum Chordata; class Aves; order Passeriformes; genus Falcunculus; species Falcunculus frontatus. Next base: position 297,770 of record VZRV01006487.1, on the reverse strand, counting down.
TAAATTAAATTAGGTGGGAGGAAATAACGTAATGTTTACTCTTTAAGACAAATCTGTTAATTTAAATAGTCATGCTCAATCCACCACCATCTTGCAAAAATTGCAAGTGAATCGTGGAAGTACCAATATTTCTATTTTTTCAGTGGCAAAAGGGAAGGCATCAGAAAAATTTGGAGAATCTTCCCATACAAAGTCTTTTCTAAGCATTTTTCTGGAAATCACCAAATCCTACAAGTCAGCAAAAAACAAAAGCATTACCCATATGTAAATATAAACAACAGTAAGATGCTCAGCCTAATAAGAATAACAGGTTCATTTTTAGTTCACATTTTACAGATTATTAACAAATACAGAAGGATGAAGAATTCTTACATGGAAAAGAAATATCCCATTATCCCAGGAAAAACCCTTCCAAACTCCCTCTGAACTTTAATGCAGAAGTTAGGACTCTGGTGCCTTTTCTCCTCAGTTTTCTCAGTGCACACTGCAAGAGCTCAAAGTGCTACGAGAACTCACAATACCACAGAATCTTCAACCATATCCCTGCAGATCACATGCAACCAGGAAGGGAGAGGGAAAGCAGTCCTTAATCCACACCCTTAGTTGTATATTTCATGTGAGCTGGCCTCATTTCCCATATAAATGAAATAGTATCAAGTCAGAGATTTGCCTCACTGAGTTAAATCAGTGCAGGCGACTACACAGAGTCTCCTGCTGCAAAAGAAATGCCTTTTTCTCTTCAACTTCAGGATGTTTCTGTGGGACTTTAATTAACTCGAATTAAAGCATTTTAACCCATATTTATTAAACTGTATTAGGCATCACTCATATCAAACTGGTTTTTATTTTAATAGCAAATCTCTCTACATAAAAAGATCTTAAAAAAGCCTTCAGATTTTTTGTCAGGGGCCCTTAAGGCCTGCCACTACCCTTTAACCCACCGAAATCAGTGAGAGGGAATGCTTTCATGGATATGGGCAGTTGGCTTCTGCCATATATTCATTGAATTATAGAGAAGCATCTTTCTCCATTTTCATCTTCTGATCAATTATTTCTTTGAGAGCTGCTTTAGGCAATGCCAAAACAACCTGCAAGAGCCAATGTGGCTCTTCCAGGTCAGTGGATGTGTATTTAGTCTATTACAAGCTGACTAATTTATACTTTGAAAGCACCTACCACTTATCACACTTTCCTTTCCAAAGTATATTTTTGAAAACATTTCAGCTTTTTCTCCGTCTTCATTTTTTTAGAAGAGTTACTTTCCAAATCTCCCTGAAATGTCACCAGCCCTGTAGTTGTATCTCACACAGAATCAGTTTTAACATCTTTGCAAAATCCTGGCACGAACGAGCAAAACTTATTTTCAGAGTCCGTAAATATTTTGCTTACCAATATCAGCGTCCCTGTGATTCTTGATATATTCAGCAAGCTCAAAATTTCCCGCTATTATAGCCACCTAAAGGATTGCAAAACAGGTACAATTAATATGTGGTCACCACTTGCTGAGGAGGAAAACATGTTACATTACTGACAAACATCAGGCAAACATACTTTCATCTCACAAAGTGGAGTAACTCTGTTACTTCCATTCTTCAATACATATCTGAAACACCAGCGGGAAATGATATCTTAATCTGTTTGTAAGAGCACTGCCAGTCCCCCAGCTGCCCATTTCCCAGGAATGCTGTGAGGGTGGCAATCTCAGGAGGCTGCTGGAAGAGCTGCTGCTTTTCATGTGCTGGCAGTCCAAGGCAGCAGTGAACATTAAGCACAGCATCCCCAAAGCTCTGGGAGCTGTACAGTGTGTGGGGAATGCTGCAGGAGAGACACACCGAAGATATTATCTCCCTTTAATTGCTCCTGCCTCGCTGCTTACCTGAGCCATAAAAACAGGAGCTGAAATGCAAAGTACATGAGAGAACCAAGACCAAGAACTATCAGTATTCAGGTACCCCTAAGGCACCAAAAAACAGACTGAAAGAGAGAGACTGGTAATGTTTACGCATATATAGACTTTAAAATGTTGAAATAAATTGAGTTCTAAAATAACAATTTTCTTTTTCATTTATTTCCTGGTTGTTGAACACAGATGTGTTCAATACATCTGCATTCTCACCTAAATGGACTTAAAACCAAAACATCTCCACCAGGTATGAGGGAAGCAATTCAGTTATGACATTTCTGACTCCTCCCTTTTTCTTCTTCTCCTCTTTTTGCCCTGAGTATCACGGAATTGTCTTTTCTGGCCTCATTTTGCAGCTCTGACAGATCCTGCTCTCTAATGGCACCATGGCTTTCCTGATGTATGTACAAGGCATAAGCTGGGTTCACCTTTCTCATAGAAACTTCTGCATCTACAGAGTGCAGGTTAAAAAAAAAAATTAAAAATCTTGCTTTAGGACTCTCTTGGATATAGGACTACTGTCAGACATGAGAAATAACTGAAAACTCAAGGAAATTTCTGAGCTGACGATCAAGAAAAATTATTTGCTGGTTTGTGTCTCTCCACATATGAAAAATGATGTAAAGGAAGACTTAAATGCTGAAATGGTCTAAGGGAGTGTATGAAGCACAGTTCATGTCAGCTCTATCTTTGAATGTAACAAGCATAAGATCTTATTTCTGCACTCAGGACAGGAAATTGAATGGACAATTTCATGTCTCAGTAACCAAACCAAACTAATACAGAAATCCCTGAAATTGAAGACTTCACACACAAGCTTGTGGCTGTCCCACCCCTGGCAGTGTCCAAGGCCAGGTTGGACGGGGCTTGGAGTTACTGGGATAGTGGAAGGTGTCCCTGCCCATGGCAGGGGGTGCCACTGGGTGATTTTAAGGTCCTTCCCAACCCAAACCATTCTGGGATTCTGTGATCAGGGGAATCAGACACGGGCAGGTTGGTGCACGGACACCTCATCACCATCTGAAACCACCCCTCAGAAAATCACTCTTTTAACCACCAGGAACCCAACCTTTATTCCTGGAACCCCTCCTGAGAGAAACAGCTTCTTGGTATGGAAAACACATCGGAGTCTGCCCCCAGCTCCTCTGTGCAGCTCTGAAGTGCGACTCATGGTCCTCCCTGGCAAACAGCACCAGGAAAGCATCAGCAGAGCTGTACAAATCCTCTCTCCTTAACTTCCCATTCTGCAGCCTGGCTGGCTCCAGGTTCACCACAGCAACATTTGTGTGCAGCTCTGAGGCTTTCTCTACATTGTAAGCAGGTGATAATACTTCTCTCTGATATCACCCCTAATTAACAGTTAAATTCCAGCGGGGGGGGGGGGCAGGGAGGGGATTCAACAGTGACAGACAGCTTGATAGACAGCAGCCATGGTACTCAAATAAAAGAATTTTTGATACTGAGCAGATTTTAAACCTCAAGTATAAACATGCTCTTCAAGTGATAAACACATTTTATTACTCGGTGAAAAAAAAAAAAAAAAAAGATATTCCCAGATAACTAAGAGACAGCTTGACAGGGAATTTTTCCTGTATTTGTTTCTGAAGCAAGCAGTAGATTCAGAAGGCTCAAGGAACCATTTTTCTCCATTTAATTCACTTCAATGCGCTAAAAACAGTATGTAAAATCCTTACAGCAAAATGAAGGAAAGATATGTTAAGATCTAAAGAAAGCAAGGAAAAGTTAAAAAGTACAAATATTTCTTGGCATAACATCAATGCACTTCACTTGAATTTGATGGGTAAAATGTGTGGGAGAAAGTGAAGTCAGAGCAAAATGGGAAAGACACAGAATTATACTCATTCAATTTGTACAGTTGCAAACCACAAAGCACGGCAACCTCAGCCCCATTTCCATCCAAATGTATCTTAAACCAAAGTTACAGTGAGTTCACATGAAAATATAAATGTGAATGCATTAGGACAAGTGAATGGTCTCCACAAGATCCAGAGCCTGAACCAAAAGAAGGTGGTGTAAAGTCTCTCCTTGATCAAGTACCTAAATCAGAGACTAACTGAAGTTCTATATTTGTACTAAATTTCTTTGTACTTTAGAAAAAAATGGTAATGTAGTGTCTTGGCAGAAAATACTAGAGTTTGATTCTCTCCATGCTTCATCATTTACATGGTTTTAAATAGCCATAGTTTGCTTTTCAGGATGTTCTGTAGACAAGTGCTAGATTTAAAATTAAGAGGTTATGGCAGGAAAGAAGGTTTTGTTTGAGGTTTCTTTTGATCACAAGACATCTCCTCTTGGCAGTGAAAAAGTAGCACAGCCAGCAAAACTACAGTGAAAGTTTGCTTCCAATTCCAGTAGGAACTGGATTCCAGTCATCAAAATGCATCACGTGCATGTTTACAGATATGAAATATCACCATGAAAGGCTGGAGGTAGAACTTTACAACTAGAGGCTATCTACTGACTCTGTTGTGCTGAAGCTTCAAAAATTGCAGCCTTTTTAAAACTGCATATGCAGCAGTCTTGCCATAATTCAGGTTCTTTCATTCCTGCAGCAAATGTCCTTTCACGTCATCCTTCTGACATTTATCTTACATCAAACATCCGCGTGTCCTCAGTCACATTCTTCTGCAAACCTGATAAAACCTGATTCTGCATCTTGTACAAAATAAAAACATCGCTCACACACAATTTCCACTGAAACCTACCCTGTGTTTTGCTCTGGTTTTAAAGGGTGTCTTTACTTTGCATCTACAATCAGAAAGAGTTCACCTGCAGGGTCCCAGCACGGAGTCAATCAAAGCCCAGCAGAAAAGCCTGACTCATTAATGCAGTGCTTTTAAACCCAAACCAGGATCTTTGTCTGCTGCAGACATTTGGTTGGGAGCCCTGCCACATTCTACTGTACAGAGAGTAGAAATTATCTTGTTGGGGTTTTTTAATCAGCGTTAGAGGCAATTTTATATGAATGACAGGAACTAAAGTGGATCACTTATCAGCTCCCTCCCAAGCTTAATTGAGCCCACGAAGTCTGTTAACACGGGCACCTAATTATTACCAAATTACCTTTGATAACACACGTCTGGCCTGGGTAAGTCTGCCACAGGGAAGTGAGCAGAGAGTAAAGCTAAGCAGGAAGATGGATCTGAGTAGGAGGCAACTCATCTAAAACAAAAAGACAGGATAAAACCATGCAGCTGGACAGCAGTACCACCTCCTATTCCCAGGATGATCTGTCTCCAGTGTGACAAAACTTAATGGAGTGCCCGAAACAGGTCACAGCTGGGACACCCTGAAGCACAAAGCCACGGGGTGAGCAACTCACTGGAGCAGAGCCAGGAGCTGGCTGTCACTCCGGGTGTGTAACAGGGAGCGTGACCAGCAAGTTTGTGTTTACACAGATATTTCCTCTGCCTCGGGAGAAGCAGAGCTGTCACAGTCACCCCAGTGTCTCACTCGCTGTCTCACAGATGTTTCTTTCAAACGATGCAACTGGTTCCAGGGCCTCTCTGTTTGCCACGGCAGGCAATGCCAGATGCTCTGCTGCCAAGCCAAGGGAAGGAGAGAAGGAGTTTAATCCACACTTGGCGAGTTGCTACGGGTGGTAACCAAGGGACAGCTCAGCCGAGTGGAAACCTGAATGAATGAAGCAGCTGCAGGCAGGGACTGGGAGGGAGCAGGCAGGAGGTGGGAGCATCCCAGCACTCCTACTCAACACCGGCACCTTCATAAGTGGGTCTCTTTCTCCTGACAGATCATTCTCACCCCTGGCTTTCTGATACTCGCAGTCAGAAACGTTCCCTCTGGATAAAGGCACTGTTTAAGTTGCCTTTCAGGAGTCCATTCAGAAATTAAATATTTGAGGCATCAGGTTAGTTCTGCTTTTCCTGAATCTTGTTCCCCAAAGAAACTTAGTTTAAATAATGGCAAATAAAAGTACTTCGTGTAAACAGTGAAACTGGCCAGATGTCCTGTTACAGGTTTCAGTGTGACAGAGTTTCACAATGTTTTCAGACTCTGCATCAGACAGAAGCAGCGCTGACTCACCACCATCTCTCTGCTTAGCCCCATAAATGCAGTCCTAAAGATATCAATTTACTCACATTCAAGTATTTACTCTTTTTTTGGATGGAGATTAATGCAGCATTTTGTTTCTTTCAGGAAGCTGGAAGTTGTAGATACACTTTACCTGGCACTAACCTGTCACAATTGATTTTTTTCTGCTCTTGAAATGTGTCACAGGTAGAGACTATATTAAATTAGAGCAGGATTTTGTAGCCTGTTAACAAATACAATTTTAGAGCTTTATGGGCTAGTCCCTGAAAGGCAAATGCCCAGACTAAATTACATTACCACTCTTGGGAACAAACTGCTCCACCCAAGGAGAAACAACAGAAAAAAGACAGAAACTGAATCTGTCCACTCTTAAATCAAGGCAATGAACTTTGACAAACTTTCTGTGTGGGACTGAAGAGAGCCTCTTAGTCCATTTATGTTCCACTCAGTCCAGGCTTCTGCATTTCTGCTGCACGTGCTCACATTTGAGAGACCCAAAGCTCTGAAATGCAGAGCCTTTGCAGGGAGCAGAGGGAGCTGCAGGGCTGCAGCTGTCACTCACAGCGAGCACATAAAACATCACCACTCCCCACCTGCTTTTTCTCCCCCTGCTCTTCTCTTCCAGACAATTTCCCTTTCCTGAGGAAAGTGCATTTCATTATTTGTTCCTTCAGGGCTGGTGTTTCACCTTTCCCTTGTCTCTGCCAGCCAGCAGTGCTTATTGAACGATGGCTTTTCCAGAAAGCTTGGGCTGGCAGTAAGTTCAGGTGTGGTGCTGTACATTAAAGGAGGTCACTCCAGCCCAGCACAAAGTGTGAATTACATCAGTGCAAATGCAGGTGGACAGACAGGACACTCTGAGGTAAATCTTCCCTAGAGGTTCCCATCCTCAGTGGGAGCTACAAGAAAGAGGTCACACAACCCTGTGAATGCGACTGAAACCATCAGACTCCAGAAACTGCCTTGCATTTAAACCACAGACTCACAAAATCATAAATTATTTCTCATTCCACCAAGGACTGTATTATTTTAACAATGAAAAAACACCACTCAAGCAGTCACAGCCATCACACAACAGGACTCACTATCAGCAGAGGCACATGAGAAATTAACACAAGGGAATTTAGAAGGAAGGGTTGGGATCACTTCCTTAACTAAAAGATTTCCAGAAACGCTCTTCCACGTATTATAATTAGCACGTGTTTGCTTGGTATTAAAAATATACAACCACATTCCAATAACCACAGCTTCTGGAGATTGACACCGCTTTGATTTGATACAAAAATTTAATCGTGTTTACTGTGGGGCAATGAAAATGTAACGTAGCTAAACTTCGATGTATTTATTTTCTACTGTGTCCTCTGGAAAGAAAAGCTCTCCCTAATAAAACAAAGAGGTACCTGGAGTCTAAAGCCACTTTGAATCTAGTCCCAGCACACCATCAAGCCCACAGAAGTCATCCCCAACGACATCACGAAGTCAAATTTAGGTTGTTAAGTGCCAAGACCCTGTTCCCATGTGTGCCCATGTAGGACACGGCAGCAGAAGGCTCCATCCCTGATAAATGGTGACACAAAATCACCCAGCACGCTCAGCAGACTCAGACAAATCCCATCCTAAATGGATCTGCATTAGCTGCTCTCGTGTAGCGTGTGAATTTTATAGCTCTCCTTGGCGGGACAGATGGAGTTCAGTTTGGAAAAGCAGGAAGCAATCTGTGTTCCGAATTTCTTTTCCATAGGTGTGGGATGGAAATGCATCGATCACCCGCTGTTGGTTCCTTACGCAATTCCAATGAGCCTGCACTTGAAGGGACATTTATTGATTCAAAGAGCACCAGAACGTACCTGGAACTCGACTTCCTTAGGAAATGCATTCTCCTGCAATGCCTGAGCAAAACGTGACCATGTGGCAAACACTGTTCTGAGCTCAAAGCACAACGCGGACCTCAGGTGCTGGATTCCATCAGGATGTTAAGAATTCCAAACGGGTCTTTCTCTGAACCAGTTGGAAAACCCTGCACAATTACCACAGCCATATAATCTAACACAGAACTGCTGGACAACCATGAATTCCCTATTTCACTTTGCAAAAATCAAAGGGGAAAGTTTTACCCCACATTTTGTAGTTGCATGGATTGCAGTTGATTTTTGACTTTGAGGCTACGACACTGCAAAATAAAAGTAGCGGAAGCTTCTTGGTTCACCTCATTAAAAAATAAAACCAAATGCTTGATTAATATTCTATTAGTATCACTAATTCCCTGTCTTTATCTACCAGTGCTGCTGAATACATAGAATATGGATGACATAAAACATGACCTCAAGGAGATACATATGCTTGCATTATGGAGACACACATTTACACTCCAAAACTTCATTAAAAAATAATCAGACCGGAAGTTGAGATGTAATACATCTCATTAGAAATATGTCAGAAGCAAATCACTACTTCAAGAAGTTTATAGTTGTGAAATATTTTGTACATTTAAAAAACTAGTAATGTTTTTGTTGAAAATAGATCAGAACTGAAAGGTTTTATTTTATAAAATAAAATTAATTTTATCCATTTGAAGTTTTCTTTCAGGTGTAACATTTTCAAGTTTTGGCAAAACTCACTGAAATAAGGTAAGACAGAATAAAGAAAAGCAGTAAAATTTAATTTATTGTCTTTAAATAATAGCCAGCGAAGGTTTATATTAATTGCAGAAATAACCCACATTCTCTATCAGGAAAATAAAATGCTGACAATTTTCCTAAATTAGTTTATAGTAATGTTATGAAGAAACACAAGTAAAACAATCGTACTCAGCATTTTCCTGTGTGCTTCTTTCCTGGACAGAAGAGAACTCTTAACGTTTTTAATTATATAATGTAATACAAGCTCAATGTCATGCATTTTGAAAGGAACTAACTGTGTATATTAATATATCTCATGTCCAGTAGATGGCAAAATATCAGCAACCACCACCTCTAATCTTTGCACTTGATTCATTTAAACCCCAAAGTAATTTTTTTTTCTTTTTGTTTGCAATATCCACTTTCTATTTCATTGGAGAGCAGAATTAGCTTTACCTTTTGGATGTTTTCTGTCTATTATCTGCTCGAAAGCCAATTTCATCTTCGTCAGGTCTCGATACAACAAAGCACAATAATGTTACTATCCTTTAAATAGTCCTTTGAAGACAGTTTCTTCACCACTGAATTTTTTTCTTCCTCCAAGAGCATGCTGCTGCTACTGTTCCCAAATTTGCCAGCACATGTTAGCATACTGTGTACTAAAATCTCTTAGCAACAATATCTTAGTGTCTAACATTTCCCTTCTTCCAACTATGATTCACGGAGCCATCTGTAGTCAGATATTGACATGCAGCATCCTAAAATAGGCACCTTACATTTGCTCAACAACTAGTTTTAGCATCTGAAAATATAAATTATGGGGAGAGGGCCAATATTTCTTTGAGGCTCCTCAGCGTTCCCTGGATTGTTTCAGCACTGTTTAAACAAAGGCTCGCCACGAGCGCTTCGCCTCACTATTGAGGGCACAGCATTCCCGCTTTTCCAATCGGCAGCTCCGCTTACGTAACCCTCTGAGCAATCCCAGGCTTCCCTGGTGAGGACCACCTCACACTGCTACTCAGGCTGGTTTTAACAGTAATCAAAGACTCAAGCTCCAAGATCCGAGCGGTTTTCACACCCTTGGAAGCCTCAGGCTCATGGGAAGCATCCCACGATGGGTGGAACAAGGTCAATGTCCCAGCTGGGCGAAGACAAAGGGACTTCTGCTGTAGGAAATGCAACAATATCCCACACTCTGGAAGAAAATTTACAACCACAGCCACCCAAGCACTGCTTTTGCCTCCCAAAACTCTTACCAAGTTGCCCTCAGAAAATACAGCATCTTCTTTTCAGCTGCAGCAAACTCTTAGCAGCAAAGACTTTGCATAACCCAAGTTGTTCGTGGCAATGCAGTGTGCAATTCTGTACAACTTAAAAGAATAGTGCTGCACTAAAAATGTTAATTAAACAGGAACAGGAAATGTTAATTAAAAATAATCATATTCAGCAGAATACATTATATAGGAAGAGCTGATAGTATGGCTTTGGAACTGTCTCAAGTGTGAGGAACACACTTCCACCCCAGTGAAATCAACAGGATTTCATCCACTTCAAAGGAACTGGGATTTTACCCTAAATACTTTCCAGCAATTAATATTTTAAAAACAAGCAAACACACAACAACATGCAGCCAAATACAGCTGGACTTTATCAAAAAAAGTACGCTGCAAGCACAACAGTGCTGGCACATTTTCCTTGCTAAAATGCTGGGTTTGCTTGCAAGAGATTTTACAGCCCCCATGGGTCTTCTGGAATACACTCAGTAGCCATGAAGCTGTGCCAGGGCTGAGTGAATTCCAGTCAGAATTAGGGGAAGGCAATCGCTCTGAATGACCTCTTTTCCGTCTCTTTTAGGTCCTGCAGCGCTGTCTTAGCAGGACTGGACAACACCTGAAATGCCTGCAGGCACCTTTGTTCATTTTCCAGCCTTCCTTACTAAGATTTAAAAGTCAGAACCTGTGTTTTATTCCCCACTGTCCTTTCCCGAACACACGCAACTGCGTTCTTAAAATTTAACCACTCCTATTCATGAATTAGCCATGACTGAATACCTCCAGATTAAACTAAGCTTTCGTGGACACCAAGATAAAAAATGTAAGTCCTTTCCTCACAACATGGGAGCAAATCACTTCTAAATCATCTCGATGCCTCGGCTTTGAAATGCAAACTTAACTCCTAGGACAAAAGGAGTCGTTGTTATGCAAGAACCAGCTTGACGGGAAGTGTTGAACTGAATACACCAGCAAGTCGAGCAGAGTTACAAGGAAACATGTCAGGAAGCCTAAAAAGGAACATGCAGGCAAATCCATCCCAGGCACAACTTCGCTGCTTCACGACATTCTTTTATTTCTCCTGGGTTTTGTGAGGAGAAGTAACTCAGATTTTTAAGTTATCCTACTGTGTACAGGCTGCATTGAGCCTCCTCCATGGTCACTGCATCTATTGGGAAATTTTATGGTTTTATCTATTTTAAAAGTAGAGGAAAAAACCTCCCATCTTCTTCCTGCTTCTCTGCTGAAATGCCACCCAGCGAGTTATCCTCCAGCAAGATGCGTTTTTCTACACTCGTGTTTAATAATTAAAACGAAGCAGAAAAAGCCAAGTGTGATACACACACACATTTACAATTACAGACTCATTCCTCAGGAAAATCTAGCTCATGCTAGAAAGAGCCATCAAAAGCCAGTTATTACATAATCCTTATTACTGCTACATGGGCGAGCAGCGGTTCCAAAGGAGTATTTACTAAAAGCAGATAAAGCCAGGTTGCGGTATCAGATAAATCAGATAAGACACAGCCAGCAACAAAATTGACTTAATTTTCTTCGTCCCCTCCAATAATATGCTAAATCAAAAAGCCATGAAATGCAATCTTCTCCAGCTGAACTCTCCCAGAAAAAGGCTGAGAACGTGTGCTATTTGCTAGGTTTTGTTTTCCTTGGCACTGCAGGAAATGTTGGGCTGTGCAGAGAATTCAGCTCAAGGGTTACGGGTCTGTGCTGCCGTAGGGTGAAAGTGTCCACCTCTCCAGGCAGCCTCACCTCATGGAAAAGCCAAAACCCACCACGTTAGCAGCTTCTTCCCCAAACACTTTCAGAAAAAATGTCTTCCTACTCACAGCAGACAGACACTTCCCACTATTTCACAGCAGAAACTTTCAGGGATTCAATTTTGCAAACACTTAATAATATAGTGTTGCTTCAACTGCTAAACCAAATGGCTGGAAATCCTTTTGGAAAGCCCTCAGGATAAAATGCGTCGGGTGAATAAGACACTGTGATTATTTTACCTAATACATTTGGTGGCTCCGTTCCAAATTCTGGGGGTTAACTACAATAAAACCTTTGGAAACAGCAGTCTAGCAATAGTCAATGCCAATAACATACTCTGATGGAGATGGGATTGCCAACTGCATGCCAGGAATGCTCCCTCCAAATGGCAGTGGAAGATGACGCTAAGTCTGTCCTACAGGCACAGATCCTACATTTTTATAAGGAGCAGGAACTTGGATATTGCCAGAAGATAATGCTGAGTAGCCTGTTTAGAAATGCAAAAGCGAGAGATGATGCCACCACAGCACCCAACCATCACAGCTCCAATCATGAATCCATTCCTGCAGGCCTGACGTGCCCACGAGTCCCACTCACAGGTTATTTTATCTCACACACAAACCGAATGGTGTTAACATCTCAAAACAACATGGTTTAAATTAGGATTACACAGATCCCCACTGCCTCTTGTAACTTCACCCACGACAACTAATTGTGTCTGAATCACACACAAGCCTTTCTTACTTTGAGGCAAGAGCTGGCGGTGACCCTTACAATTTACTTTGCTCAATTTGTTCCCTTTTATAACTTCTGAGCTTTTTTTTTCTGGTGGAAAAAGAAACAGGTTAGCTCCTAACTACCTCAGAGAGTCCACTTTTCCCAGAGAAACTGGACTGCCTGTGGGAACACCTGAGGCATGTCAGCTGGACACCCCTGTCTGAGCAGGGAGAGAATGAGGAAAAGGGGAAAAAAGGGGTCCCGGATCATTTACATGGAACACAACACAACAGATGGTCATATGGAGACTCCTCCATAAGTTTGCTTTTGGAAAAAAAGAAGACACATCCTGCAGTTAAGTATTTTTAGCACCTCCAAGCGTGGCAATATTTTGCCTTTCTCAATAAAAGGTAATCATATAATTTAATTCTTTTATGCTTTACTGCATTACTTCCATTTGGCTGCTTTTCTGAAAAATGACAGGGTTAAAACAAAGGTCAGGAGGGACCAGCCAGCACTAAGAAAACCATCCCTGAGTCAGGAGGAATCGATTTCACTCCATTCTGTATCCATACATATTTTTCTGCTCCCATGTCTCTTAATATTCTCAGGAACGTTTCATTTGCCACCACTTCCCCCAGTGTCAAATTCCCCTCTTTTAGTTATTCTCCTTCCTTTCAATTATGTCTTTTTAAGAAATTGTGCTGAGTGTGCCTACATATATACAGACTCACGTACATTTTTGATTTTTAAAGGAAAAATCCATAGTTTGCTCTGGAATGGTCACTTGTGGAGATGTTTAAAAAAATAAAAAGTATGAATAAGTTCCATTATTTGACTGAAATCAGGAGAAAAGCTGGGAAAAGCTTAAAGTCTGACTAAAGGCAGAATGCATCATGAGCTCATAGCTGTATTTTTTACCAACAATACCCAATATTCAGTGAGTCATTCTTCACACAGGTGCTTCAGGAAAGGCATTAGGATGGAAATAAATACATGGCAAAAGCAAAGTCCTTCTGTAATTCATATGTTCCATTAACACAATGGTTCCATATTTTAACATCATGACAGAAGGCATTATTTTATATTTGTGAAGATGCTTTTTTGAGGCACCTGATAGAGATTTTGGGTATAAAATTAGCTTTCACACTCTTTAAAAAAAAAAAAAAACCAAAACAAACCTGAGAAGAACTTCTTGTCCTTTGCCTGTAAATTTCATCCAAAAGAAGGAAATTAAAAATTCCGATAACCTAAATCTAAACTGGGCTTTGGGAAGCCATTCTAGTGAGGTGCTGGATACGCCCAGTTGTGTCTGTCTGTGTTCCCCTCAGTCAGCTCAGCTTCCAAATCCATGGGTTTAGTTCCTACTCCTGGTTTTGGAGCCCCTGTATTTGAGTCAGTCTGGAAACCAGTTCTCACTGCCAGATTATTAACGTGGAGATCAGCACATAGGGCAATTAAAGAAAATAAAACTGAACACCACAACATAACACAACAGGGGAGAGGGGATGAGGAGGGGTGGGTCAGCAGAGTTTTTCAGTGTGAGCAAAACAACACATGTTTTCCCTCACCCAGACTCCAAAAGAGCTGAATCATTTTGTTTTTCTGAACAACAGGGATGCCAGGCATGGAAAATTTCAGTTCAAATGATTCAAATCTGGCAAAAAAAAAAAATGTGAGCAATTGAAAATAGAGGCAGGGCCAACACACTGAAAGGAGCAATTCTACCTGCAGTGGACCTGGAAGATTGCTGCTCCTCCTGCAATCCATGGGATGTAAGCACATTGACTATCCAGGCTGCTCTGGGACAGCAAAGGCCAATTATAAGGGACACCTGAGACACAAACTATTCTCAGGGACAACTCTGCCATTAAAAGGTGGCACTAAATGCCACCTCAGAATAGTTGTTCTGTACATTCCAACACATTTGTTCTAAAAACACTCACAAATTATTGGCACTATAAGCTAAAATAGTGCTTTATTGCCCATTTTAATTATTCATAAGGAGCTGCTGGTCACTAAAAGAGAAAGGAAAGACCTGATAAACAAGGTGTATGTTTATTTTACCTTACACTTCATTTCAATGGCTTGTAAACACTGTAGAACTCAGATTTCTGAGCTATTGGATTAATATTTGCTAGATAGGCAATGAATTATTTTACATTAACCCAGAAGCACAAGAAATGTGTGGAGAACTAAGGAGCTGTGGACAGTGCCGGGATACCATGGCTTTTCTGAAATGATATTTCTGGAGGTTTTACTGATAAAATAAAAACTAATAAAATAGCATATAAGGTATTTAGATGGCCCAGCCAAGATGGGCTGGGTAAGTGATTAATAAATAGAACTGGCAACAAAATATAATGATGTGGTTATCTCATCACAGGTTTCATCTCACCTCGAATTGCTGAAAATAAAATACAGGAAAACTTCTGCTGACCCCACGTTCTGCAGACTTACAGCAATGGGTGACAGCTGTACCAACACTGACTGGTGACTCGATGCACCCCAGGAATGGGTCAGGATGAAACACATCCCTGCAAAGGCAGCTAATACAGGGTTAGGTGCTTAACTGGGAAATACAGCCAAGCTTTTCTGTGTCCTCAACATCCTCAACACCTGGCAATGCCATTCCAGCACTAACCCTGCTGGACTCTGAAAAGGCGAAAAGGAAACTCAGATCCCAGGTGGGCACGGTGTGGGATCCCTGAATTAAGTAGTGCAGAATTCAGCCCAGATTAGTTTTCCTCCCTGGAATCTGGTCTATCCATGTTTGCTTTAAGAAGCACTGTGATTTGGTAAAGGAGTGAGCACGTGCACATTTATTCTTTTGGTGGCAAAACTGCACCACATTCATTGGACATCGACGCCTGATACAAACTCTGCCACTCATTTTCATTGAAAGAAACAAAACCTTGGCAGGCCTTGAAAGCAGCACACAAATTTCTCCATGTCTGGATCCTGTTGTTTTTACAGAATAGCACAGCTCTCATATCATCAATTTTCTGAGCAGCAGCTCCAAAGAATTATCCTTTTAGGTTGCTGAGAAAGGGCCATAATGGAGGTGACTCAAAGGAATAGACGCTGCAGCTACAACCACTCTCATTATGTACATATGAGATGCCTCGATGTTCCTGCCTGCTGATTACATGAGCAAACATTTTTAGTATGCAAAATCCTATTAACTCAAGGGGATTCTGCATAATTTTATAACAGCTCCACTTGTGGTGTTTGATCGACTGGGTCAGCAACAGACAGATGGCAAAGAATTAATTCTAAGGCTGTTTTATTGCAGTGCTGGCATCGGGGTTTCCTCTACTCACTCCAATCATTAAAAACAGAACTTTTTCTACATTTCCTACACCTTTTTCTGTTCTAAGAGCAAGAATAAGAATGTTGGAGCAGTCAGCACAAAGAGGGAGACCAATGAAAACTCTTCTGTGTGACATTTACCCTTCCCCCAAAAATCCTAAACGAAAAAGGAAAGTGAACCTTAAAGAGATCAAATAACAAAATAATCTAATCCAAGAGATTACCCTGGAACATGTCCCTCCCATAATAAAGTTTTCTCTCACTCCATTTTTTAAACACTTCATAATTCTGAGGTGCAGAGATAAGTATTAGCCAGGACTTAGTGAATTTGTGCTTAGCATGTATTTAGATGGCAAATTATTAGCAGTGTGAAAACGGTGCCTAAAATTAAATTATTAATGCACCATTTCCCCTATTTAGGGAAAATGGTCCCAAAAGTAAGCAATGATCTGGCTGGGATTTGCAAGCAGAACCCTTAAACTCTTGAGATGCACAACTCAGGCCCAGGAAACCTTCAAAATATGGAGGGAATTAAACTGATACAGAAATATTTGGCTGAGGTCTTTTTAAAAGCCCTGTAACTACATGTAAACTTGACACCCGAGGTGGCCACCTAAAGAACAGAGACTCGACAGGAGTAAGGGAATAAAGGTAGGTGTTTATTTGAAGGGCCTTCAAAGGTACACCCTGGGCAGGCCAAAGGCGACACCCGAGATGGAGCCCAGGTCACGAGTTCTTCACACTTTTATAACTTTGGTTCATTTGCACATCAGGGTTAATTCTCCAATTACAAACCCAGTTAATGATGTAACTACCCCAAGTTTGCCCTCCTCTTCAGAGGCCTCAGTTTACACATTCTGGGGCCTAGGACAGTCTGGGTGTCCTTGGAGAGCAAATCTAGAGAGGTTTGTTGTGTCTGACCAGCACGAGAGAACAGCAGCTCACAGGCCACAGGAAACTTCACAGTTACACACCAGGCAGCGCAGGATTTGAAAAATATGAAAGTTAAAACCTAAGGCATCAAACTCAGAGATCCACATGGATACAGCTGAAATTCCAACTGTTTCACCTGTCAAAGCAGTCTTCCTTGAATCCTCTGCCAGCATTATCCAAAGTGGGTCAAGGAGGTAATGGGGAAGACACACCAAGGAAAGATAAGTCAGGATTTCTTTTAGTTGGAAAACTCCTTGGTTTGGGAGTTTTCCCCCTCCTGTTTCACCACAGGGCAGGTCCTTTTAACGGCACTGTGCCATCATTCTTCCAGAAGCACTGATTTTTGTAACTTCAAAAAAATTTCTTCGGGTTTTGCATTTTTTTTTTAAAATATTACAGTTTCCATCCCTATTTCTCGCATGTCACTTCGCATTAGGAATGTTTCTCTGACATCCAGGCTAATTAAGCCTGCTTCAGAAATAAGGGCTTGAGGTTGTCAGCCATACCTGACAACCCTTCGGACAAACAATTCTCTTCCATTTGGGTTTTTAATTAGGCTTCCTGAAAGTGCTTTCATATCAGAAAATGGGGACAAAATTTTGACTAATCCAAAGAAAGACTTCAATTTTTTTTTGGAGATAACAGATGACAGCTTCAACCTCTAACTCTGGAGGCGCATTAAGTCATCCCTAAAACTTAGCCCAGCTCTTTGGCCTCACGTCCAAAGAAGGAAGAGCTTCTTTTTGGCTAAATCAAGAGGGGCCAAGCAAACCAAAGTGCCCAGACAATCCCTGGATCACTCTTACATGGATCTTGGATCTGTCTTAACATGGGACTGGAGATCAGCACAGAGCAATGCACATCTGACTGCAAAACACCAAGGATTTCATCTTTTGTCACCAACAGCTCACAGAATGCTCAAACTCATTAGTAGTGTCACCAGCCCACATAAGAGGGTGTTTTCCTCTCATTCCTAATTACCCCAGGATATCCTCACTCAATGAATTAGCTAAAAGCTGAAGTTTTCACTCATTCCACACCTGTGTTTAGCCTTGTGACTCTGTGACTCTGTGACTTCCCCCCAGAACCAAGTTCATGTGAGATTTCCTTCCCAATATTTCAGGGGGAAGAGGTATTTCCTTTTTACCTGAAATGGAGATTGGCTGTTGTAATTCTTTATCTCCTTGTTGGCTCCCCGGAACAGCAGCACCCTTGCACAGCTCTCCTGAAAATGATGCAAAAGGAAACTTGTTCATAAGGATCCTCAGGCACTAAAGAGACTCTCACTGCTAAGAGGTTCTTAGGTGTTTGGTCTATATTTTCAAGATTAAAAAATAAACAAAATTCATTATCTGAGAATTTAAATTGTTAAAACAGCATTTTAAAAATTACAGGGCTTCAGGTGCTTTGCAGTGTATTAGAAACCATAGGCAAGTGTAAAAAAAACATGCAGGAATGCGAGAAGTAAATACCTTATTAAATATTTAAGCAACTGTACTGACAAAGTTCCATATTTGACGAATCAGATTTTGCAGAAATTTGACTCCCATACAGGGGTTTTGCCTGTTTTGTAGGAAAAACAGTACTGTTCACAGTACTGGGATGAATTATATCCTTCCCCCCTGCTAAAAATTAAACAAAGCAGTTTTACCACTTATTTTGTTGGGGATTTTTTTTTCAACCTATCCTCAATATTAAATGTATAATTTTTTTAATACACATGAAATATTTGATCTGTCTATGCACCCTGCACTGACCAGCCTTATTGTCTCTCTTTTCCCCTAAAAAATGCTAATGATTACAGCACAAGGAGGAAAATTTGGCTTCAGACCCTCCAAACTGAGAAAATCTGCAAAGGAAATCTCTTAAAAACAATTTATTTTGGCCAATACAGTGCACTGCTTAAATCACTGCTCTCAGTGGTTGTTCAGTATGACTGACCACAATCTCAAATTGGTACAAATTCTCAGAGATTCTGAGTGGGCTCTCAGAATTTTTGATGATTTCTCTGTGGACTCTGTTTCCTACCTGTTGTCTTTAATGTTCATCTTAGGGTCTTATGCAAACCAATTCACATTTCAGAAGGGTTTTATATTTCCTCATTGGAAATATTAATTTTGTTGTGCTTTCTGGGCTGTCCTGACATGTTGTGCTACGGAGCTCTACCTAATGATGTATTTGGATGTGCTACCGTTCACTTTGAACAGTAAATTCACAGTCAGAGAAGACAAATTGCATAATTTAGGTATTTCAGTGACAGAAACGAAGCTTATTTACTAGACTCTGAGTCACAGGTTAATGTGCAATAATTATGATTGAAAATCATTTCTATCATTATGTTTTCTAATTTACCACAGTGGATTCCTGGTCCCATGAAGTCTCTCCATCACAGGGCTGCCCTAAGTGTACCTGGAAAGGAGGTTATCCTACCTTTTCTTCAACTGAAAAACAACTGAATGGATCAAGATGGTAAATGAACAATTATGTCTCAGATTATAATTTTTAATGATCTAGAATTAACTGAAATAGCCTCATTTGCTTTCACTACAATCTGCACCTTAGGTGTGTTCTCTCTATCTCTAAACAATTGATCAATGCCCAGTTTTAATCAAGAACGTGAGGATATAAATAATTATATTGACAAACATGCCGTATTTATTGGGTGATCGTTCATTTGGTTTTCAGAATAAATCATCCAACATTACAACACCAAAAGAATTACACATTTAAAACCTCTCTACAAATTGAACTGAGCTGTCTGTGGTGTAACAAAGGGATTTATTAACTAAATGGTTTGGATTAGAAAAGTTTTGCAAAAAGCTGTCTAAGAGTTGTTAAACATAAAAAAATCCAAGGAAATTTATTTGGAATGAATACTGAATTTATTTGTTTATATTTTATTTTTTGTATATTTATTTTTATTCTTTTGAAACAAAGAGAAGCATTCTTAACTTCACTCTTGCTCCTTTTTCTTTCCTCCCCATCTGTCAGCTTATATTCAATTTTAATACTACAACAGCTTTCATCTCAGAGCCAATCCTCCCAGTGAAAGAGGGCACATTTCATCCCAGCATAAAACAGAGTTACTGCACGGCCATGGAATAACTTTCAAAACCAAGAGTTTATTCAGATCAGGACTTCGCTCACAGCCAGGAAAACAAATCTACCAACTTCAGAAAGTAACCCAAGAAAATTCCCCAGGGAAGACTGGAAGGGAAGATCAAACGGGTAACGACTCCATCTACAGGAACCTGCAGGTAACAAGGTTGCTGCTGTCCTTGCCATCCTCTCCGGCTGGAAAAGGCAGCACCGTTCCTTCCACACGAACCAAGAATAACTTTCCAATAAAAAACCACTGGTAAAATCAGCACAGGTTAAAGTTTACAGCACCCCGAGGAAAACTTTTTATTTCCACATGCGCTGGATGAAGGAAAACAGGAGGACAACAGAGCAGGCAGAAGATGTTAAAGTTCCGTTCACAAAGCCAAGCTTGTGGCTGCGTAAATATTTGCAAATTTGTAAGTGCAGTTTCAATCAGAGTCTCTAAGTCTCCTGCAGAGTAACTTCTTCCACTGAGGTCAGCAAAACACATCTCTACATGAAAAACACTGTCATTCTACAGGGTTATTCTAATTCCCACCTCATCCTGCGTAACCTTTGCTAAAAGTGTATGGTCTTAAAAATGTCAGATTATCCACAAAATTCTTTTATTTTATGAAAAAAGCTGAGGGTATTTTAGACCTAATTGAGGAATCTGTCATGACAAGACTTTATAAAGAAAATAAGATGGAAATTAATTAAGAAGCAGATGCTTTAACAGATGTTTCACTGTTTACAGTCACATCTCATGCTTTCCAAATTCAATGTAATATTTTATGTGCTGAATTTTAATATAGTTGTAAAACTCGTTCCCTCCCCATCCCATCCCTGCAAAGAGAGTATAAAATGCTATCAAATCAAAAGGTTCCATTACTTGTAAACTACTACACAAGTTGTAAACAGCAAAGAATCCAGTATCTTCTGTATAGAGACATTTCCACAGTATTTTACAACTATTTCTTATTTAACTCTAAATTTAATTATAGAATAACAGCAATAAATTCTGTATAGGAAACAAATATTTAGATATGAATCAAACCCAGAAAAAGCTGGTAGAGCATGTTTTATTTTCTAATTAATATCCATACTCTTGCTACCTACAATGAGCAGCCTTATTTGTAATCAGTGAATGAACCACCAATAAAATAATTTTAATTATCTTCTTTCCAGTTTCTAAGACCACTTTTTAGAATCTGAAGCACTTCATTGCATATAAAATAATGGAGTGATAGGGTGAAGGGGAAAGGCTTCATACTGAAAGAGAGCAGGTTTAGGTGAGATATTGGGAAAAATTCCTCCCTGAGAAGGTGGTAAGGCCCTGTGGAAGTTGTGGATGGCCCATCCCTGGAAGTGTTCAAGGCTAGGCTGGACAGGGATTGGAGCAATGTGGTGCTGTGGGAGGGGACTGGAACCGAGTGATCTTCAAGTTCCCTTCCAAGGCAGCGCATGCCGTGATTCTGTGAGCTCTCAGCTCCTGCTGGGGACGTTTCCATCCCTGCAAGGGGCCAGCAGGGCTCGGTGGCAGGGGCTCTCACCTGGTTGTAGAGGGCACAGATGTGCAGGGCCGTGTTCCCCGAGGCGTTCTGCGCACACATGTCGGCGCCGTAGAACAGGAGGTGCTCCAGGTGTTGGACGTGTCCGTACCTGCAAGCCTGGGCAGGGATGCATCAATATCTGGGTTATTACACAACCTAGGCAAGAGCTCCAGGGAAAGATTTTTAGCAGGGAAGGTGCTGCTTTTACTGAGGGTCTAATTTGTAGAACCACGCCTGGCTCTCTGATGGGAGCACAAACACCCAGATGTGCATTCCTTCACCAACTCCAATGTGGGCACTTCAGGTACAGCAATCCTGTGCTTGAGTTTAACCATCTTCTTATTTTGGGAATGGCAGCCTAAGGGATCAAAAAACCACTGCCTTTGGAGTTTTTTATCCACTGACTCAAATGTGACAAGTTTTTTGTCCTGCTATTCTCCGGAACGCTGCCCACCAGATGGCACTGAAGATGATCAGATTGCCAGAGCTTTTTCCCAGACTGGTTACATGCCCTAGAAGGAAAATCTGGCCAAAATCTAAGTAAATCTTCTTGGTTCTGTTATGTCAAGCAGACACACAGCATACACAGGGCACTGCTCCAAAAGAGTGGGAAATCTTCAGGAGTTACTTTATCTGTCACACAAATAAAAGACCCTGGATTTCTGGAAATAAGCCTCTATGAATAAGATTCGTAGAAATTAGAAACCTTCCTGATTTGCAAATAAGCTTGAGAAAAATCACAGTAATTCTAGTCCTCAGCCTCTTTTACTTGACTTCCTTCTTCTCTACAGCTCACTGACCAAGCACCTCCCAGTTTCTAATGTTTTTACATTTGTGTTATCTCAGATCAGCATCATTGCTATATAAATCAGAATTTAAGGTAAGGGATACAGGTATAAAAATCCATTTAGTCTGTCTGAGGTACCTCATTATTCCTGAATTCAGTGGGAGGTACAGACTGACACACCTGGCTTGGATCTACAATTAGGAAGAGAAAAATGAAGTGGACTGCTCAGTGCACAAATTAAATCCCCATCCTTCTTAATTCATTGAGGAATGCTTGAATTATTGATTAGTCAAAACAGATTGCTCCTAATCCACATGTAAACATTGATTTATTTAGGATTACAACCAACACAGGGGGTTTGGAAAGCTCTATTTCATTATGAGAAATAATAACCTTATGTGTGTGAGGCTGGGGTTTAAAACATTTTTAAAAAAATTTCTCTGTATTTTCAAGGAGTCCAGATGGGGTAATACTTTGATCTAGACAATCCATTTCCTCCACATCTTCAGAAAATATGGTAATAAAATAATTCCTTTCCGCCATTCTAGAGATGGATCCAAACAACCTCGACCTGGACATACTCAGTGAAAAAGCTCAGATTCCTGCCCAAATCCGGGTGCCAAAGCTACCTCCCATTTCTTTCCAAGAGAAGAAGAAAAAAAATCTGTGTACTAAAGAATTTAGTGCACAGAAAATAAAGTGAGTCAAGATGACCTAGGCAGGCCTGTAAGGATTATTAGTTGTATCTTTATTTATCTCATAAATGAACTACAGCAGTTCCAATTTTTCTAACTCCAAACTCGTCCATCCAGAGAAATGACAAAGTAGCTGCAATGACACTGGGACTGTCAGAATTGTTAAACTCTGCATATTACTGAGTTTATCACTATGCAAAGGGAAATTAATAAAGCAGTTTTACACAACTGCTGGATAATACTCAGGTGTTTCTGGAGAGGACAATGAGAGGCTGATGGATCCCAGCAGCAGGATCCTGGACCCAAATCTTCCTGTAAAGTTCAGCAGAGACAAAGGGGAAAGCGCTCTGACAAACACACAAGAAGCATTGCCAAGGACACTGACACTGGCATCTAACAAAAAGAATGAGCCACATTTTTCTACTGAAGTGCCATGAATAGGGTGCTACACTTCCAAGAGTCCATGACATAAATATGACGAGTGCAATTTCTCCAGCAAAATCCACAGTAACCAGAGGATTTCAAAGTTACAGAACGCCACTGGAACAGTTTTCTACTTCTAAGTCACCACAGCAGGTTGCAAAGTGAATATATAAAAAGTAGTAGAAAAAGCAAATAGAAAAAGGAAGAAATTTCATAGTTGCATGTGCAGGGACTTCAAAATAGCATTTAACCCTAGAAAAACCCTGGCGCATTTCCTCATGCAAGTCCAACTCCAAACAAAAAGCAAATCTTTCCTACCTGATGGATTTCTTGCCATCCATTTTCATCCTTGCAGCTGACTGTAGCGTGTTCATGGAGTAAGAGCTCACAGCAGAAAGGGTCCCCTCCCACCACGGCCGTGTGGTACAGCGGGGTCAGGCCACAGCTGTCCTTGTAGTTGGGAGATGCTCCCAGCTCTAGAAGGGTCTGAAAGCAATCACAGACTGTGAAAAATAGATCTGGGAGGGACTTCCACATAAAAAGGGTCTTTACCTGAAAAAATACCTGAGAAAGTATTTATAAAACTGATGCTTGACATAACATTTTTTGCTCACCTATTTATCAGCTGATAAGAGTGGGCCATGACACAGACTAAGTCAAGCAAGAAATGACCTTGGAAGAATTAGGATCTAAAGGAATCTATGGGGTGGCACAGAAAGAAGGAGGGGCAATGTCCAGTTTCCATCCTCTCACTGGGTTCAGAAATGTCAGCTCTGAAAACGCTGCATCACCTTTGCAACGCATTCACCTCTTCAGTTCCAAGGGGCTTTATCAAAAATGTCATGTAATTTGAGCATCTGTCAAAAGGGAATAAGCAAAAGCCATAAACCTAAGACTTAATCTAGACGATCAGTGTGATTTAAGAATACCTGTTACAATACAAAAGAAAACAGAAGAGACTGTGTTAAGGTAAGATGTGTAATCCATGCCACTGGAAGCTGCTTTCCAAGAGGTAAGTGACAATAATGCTATTCCTATTTCCTCAGACAGATCTCAGTGTATCAATGAATAAGCTTAAATTTATCCACTTTTCTTCCTAGCAGAAAAAGATAAATCAGAAATTAAAAGGCCCTTTATTGAAAGCAAATGCTAAGGTTTGAAAGCCACAAGAAAACACTAGAACAAGCACATCTTAAAGGATCCATGGAGAACAATACAGTAATTAACTGAAAACAGGGTCCTTTATGCATTTTTTAAAATAAGATAATACATAATTTGCTCCTGAAAGCATTTACCTTGAGGGCTACTTGGTTCTTGGCTCTGGCTGCCTTGTGCAGAGCTGTCATTCCATCTTTGGCTCTGAAGTCTAAATGTGCTCCTCCATTTTTCAGGGCTTTTATCACTTCTACTGTATTGTCAAGCTGAGCTGCCAAAGTTAGGGGTGTTTCTAAGGAAGAGAATAGGATATACTTGGAAAAAGGTGAGCAAAATTATAAAATAAAGTTAACTTAGAAAATAATGTTAAAAATACTGTTCAGAGAACATCATAAATTATCAATTCTCTCCTTTGGACAGCAAAGCCCTACAGATTCCATTAGCCCAGGGTTGTGAAGGAATGTGTGAGATTCAGTCTGTTAATCAATTTAAGATTAACTAACTCAAGGTACTCCTTTATGCTGCTTAGTTTTATTGTTCTGACCTCCACTTTCTAAGTCATGATAGTTTGGGTCCAGTCCCCGGTCCAACATCTTGGTCATTTTTTCCACAGAGAGATGGTGGACGTGATCCATAAATTTTCTCAAATTGGCCTGAAACAAAGAGCGACAAATGAATCATCCTCTGATTTTAAAAATAACATTTTGACTAAAAATGAAGCGTTCTGTCAATGGATGTCAACACCCGCTGTAGGTAATTGCTAACTCCTGCAGGAAATTGGGATACCTTGGAGTGAAGCTTGGCCAGCTGCTTTTCATCGAGGTTGAACTGTTTGTACACTCTTTTCTTGTAGCGAAACTGAGGGAGGAAAAGAAGGAGAAATTTTAAAACTTAAAAACTTAAGACTCATAATATCATTTTCTGACCTCACCAGGAAGTATCATCCACAGTGACGTAGATTTAGGCAAAATTTTTAAAAATTTTAGAAATAGGCTCAGTATTTCATATAGTTTTACATCATTTAAGCAAAATTCTTATCTTGTACGAATATACTGAGATCAGTGGAGGTGTGTGGGAAATGAGATCAGCCACTAGAATCTAGAGAAACAAGCAAGAATTACACTGAAAAGAAGTTTTCCCCAAGGATTTCTGTGCACTTTCATTTATGGTCTCAGGCAGAAAGGGCTGGGAAGGCATGTTAAATAAAAAAATACCTATTTCAAAATAGCAACTTAGCATTTCTGACACATGAAAACGAAAAAAAGGATACCTGAAAATCCCTTAGTCAAAGTAGGAGGAACTTCCTCATGGGAATAGTTCTCCTGATATTGAACAGGACTGGTTTTGTGAATGAGGTTCTGAGGATTGCCTCTCTTTTTGGCTGAAACTCACTCACGCTTTATCCTGAGCAGCTTGGGTGCAGTGGCAAGATGTGTAGCAAAAATTGTGGGGGTTTCCAAAGCTATACTTCACCATTACCTCATTGTCCCACGCAGAATTCCAGGAATGCAGCCTGTCTGTTGGACAAGGGACTGCGCTGAATGAGGCTTTAACATCAGCTTTTCACAAGATCACTTTTAACACCTCAGTTGCTGCAGTCAACACTCATGAAAAATGACAGAAACCAAATAAAGTGGCTGTTGAATTTGCTTACAGCTGCAATATGGACATCAGTGACTGAAACTCCAAAATAATCTCCTAGAAAAGGGAAGACCTGAAGCCTTCTCAGGACCCCGGTTCTTTTCTCTTGGATTTGTCCTATAGAAGGGTAAGTCTATTGACTGCACATTACTAATGGTTGATCTGCCACCATACAGGCAATACCAAAATTAATTAAATGCCAGTTTCATGCCCCAGTTTGCTGCTATATTGCGTGATCTGGCTTTGCTCCAAGTTTGTCCAGTGCCATAAAAGTTCTGGCCAGCTTATCCCTAGCTGCAGAGCCTCTGCAGGAGCAAGAGAGAGGGGGAAATCCCAGTACACACCCTCTCCTCCCTTACTGCTTTCCCAGCAGACAGACAGAGGCAATCTGTGCACTATGAAGGATGGCACAGAGGGAACTAGGTGGGGTTTAAAAAAAGGCTTCACTGAGACAGAAAGATCTCTTTGGGAGAAAGCACAGGCTGGTTATCCAGCAACTGCTACACTACTACTGCAAACTAATCACAGATCCAACAGCTGCCCCTAGAACCTTACATTTCTTTATTAAATCACAGCATTAGATACATGTCCTGTGTCCTCAGCAGAGGAAAACTCCAAAATCCGCTGTCTCAGAAGGGCTGACTCTTTGCAACCTTTTGGGGATGGAACAGCTCCATGAGAAGGGAATGCCAGCACTTCTGTTGATGCCAAATGATTTTTGCCTTTTTTCTTTTATAGGTTCTCTATGTTCTTTACACATATATTTGTAGCTCTATAGGCTATTATTGCATCCATAGCTAGTTTTCCCAGTACTTTTCCCTGCCATGACAGTCAGAAAGACAAAACACATTCCAAGCCCCCTATCCTATCTCGGTTCTCCCTAGGAACCAAGGTTGAGACCAGCTCTTCAAGACATATTTTTATAAACAAAGTTTAGTTCCCATCTGAGGGGGGAGGATTGAGAAGGGGCTTGAACCGGGGGGAATTGCACCACCACTTGTGCTCCTAATTGGTGATTTTTGTCAATTATGCTAATTTGCTAAACTTATAAAACTGTATTCACTCCTTGGCGGGGGGTGGGGGGTGGGCATTTTGTGGACATTTTCCATACCTGCCCCTGGAGGCCTCCAATAAAGAGCAGCATTTATATTACCTCCTGTATTATCTCCAAAGTGTGTTGTTTCATTCCTAGGTTCTTTAAGGCATCACTGTGGGCAAGGGTTCAAGCTCAGGCTTGCTGACAACCATTTCCCAGATGCAATTTGGGTGCATGCAGACACCTCAAATACAGCTTTCTGTACAGTTTGTATCAGAATAGAAATGCCTCAGATGTTAGATCTAAAAATACCTCGAGTGAAGGAACTCCCTTATTCACTGGCTGTGGGTATTCCCTCAGAAGTCGCTCCTCATCCAAAAACTTCCCATCTCTCCCATTGTTTGCAGGCTGGAACAGTCCATAATTCAGCACATCTTTCAAACTCTGGTTCAAAGTGCACAAAATCCGCTGCTTTGCAACCCACACTGAAGCTTCTGGGTTAAATCTAATGCATTTCTGCAAAGAGAAATTATTTTAAGAAACCAAATTAGTGAAAAAAGAAACATTTAAACAGCTTCTTACATCCTAAAATTTACAAATGTCATGAATAATTAGGAATATACACAATAAATCTACAAATTCCATGACAAAACGTTGCTCAACAAGAATTCTATTTCAGACGTGCATTGATAACACCTAATGCACAAGTACTGTGAAAACACAGGACATTTTAAGTCCTTCCCCAAACATCAGGGAACACACACATCCTTCTTCAGAGCGAGAGCACCTTCATGGAAAACCCGTTCCAAAAGCCAGGTAAAAGGCATGTTACAAGGTGTTTAACTACCCACTTGATTCCTGACTGTTCTAAAACCTGTTAGATCCACAGGGATTCCAGCAAAAAAATGTTATTCAGGCAAGAATTCTACTTCCCTTTCAGCTACATTTATCTTAGGTTAAGTTTATGGGAGGAACAATACAACGTGAAGCAAATTACCTGAAAACCTTGACAAACCTTTCCAGTTCTCCATTTCTTACCAAGCTGGAATTCACGGATTGGAGGAATTTAGGGATTTTGCCTACACTGCAGTCACTGGTTGCAAGGTACCAGCAGATGGCAATGCCTAGAAAGCAATTTGGTTTCCATACCTGGCATCCTGAGCACACAATGCTGCTTCTGCTTTAATCCTTTACAGTCCTCAGTATAAAATGATGTTAGACTTTGTCTCAAGTAAGGCTGGCTAGGAAGCAGCTTTCATTTCCTTTACTTATTTTATATTTCAAGATGTTTTGTGGAAAATTTGGGAGTGGGGGGGTATTCTGTTCAAGGGACACAAAGTAGATTATAACGAGTATTTTCCTTCCCAAACATCCCAGTACTGACAGCAGCAAGGGCAACCTGTTTGAAATCCCTGAGTTCCTTCTGAACCTCACCTGCCCCATGACTCCTACATGGATTCAAACTTCAATACAAGATTCAGACTCAAACATCAGCACTTTTCAGCAAACTGTCAGTTACAAGGTGTGTAATGAGCACAACTTCTAACATTATCCACACATTATCCACACATCCTGAAAGATTACAAGAAGTTTTATTCAAATGGGAAGATAATTTCAAAATTACATGTATTTTTTTTTCCCCCAGGAAAGTCTTTCTTATACGAAACAAACTAATTTTGGACTTGTATGACACTGTTTTGATTTTAAAAATACAACGCAGCCACTTCTGATCCCAGTTTAATTAAGTCTGCTGGTTTTTAATGTACCTGGAGAATCCAATATGTTCAATTTTGTTCAGTCTGTTCCTGTGTTCTCTCTGTTCTTGATGGCATGCAAATATTTCACAAACTAATTTAGTGAGAGCCCCAGCTCTTCTAGTGACTCATAAGAAACAAAAATGGGCTTATTGTAAAAAATGCTGATCCCATCAGCAATTCAGAATGAACTAAGATCAGTTATGTAAAAAATAAATCAATAACTGGCTAATTTTTTGATACCGAAATGTTTCAGACTGAGAAAAGTGAAACTAGTGAGAAAAGGGATTATTTATGTTTTCCATGAAGCCAGGCAGGATAGAAGTGGAGCTGTTACCACTCTCTCAGAGGCAGGTGCTGACCAAGAGGATAAAAAGGAGCACTCAGATGCTGCATAAGGTGCATTTTCCATCAGCCTGTCCCTGGAAGAACTGCACTGTGCTGCTTCTGTGTCCTCCTGGCAGCCCTCCAGGCAGGGAGCACCACAGGCAGCCCCTCTATCCTGCAGACAAGTCATTACTTACTGCCACACTCTGTACCCCGAGGAAACATCAGCTCAGCCACAGCAGGACCTACACACAGGCTGCTCCAGTTATGAAATAAGGAACAATTCATTAGGCACACATGGCATGGTGACCACAAGGAAAGGAGGCAGCAGCAGAGTCAAAAAAAAAAAGGATAACTTTTTCTAATCTTCAACGACAAGAAAAAAAAATTTAAAACCAGGGATAGTTTAGTGACAAAGAACTACAGAAACACACGAAACAAAGATGTTTTGCACTGACAGATACATTCACTGTAAAAAACCACAACAGTTCTCTCAAAGAAGAGACCAAAAAAAAAGCCCTGAGTAACCCAAAGTCACTGTCAAAACCGCAGCAGGCCCCTCAAAATGCAAGTGTAGCAGCAAGACAGCACGTCAGCACTGGCTGCTGAGATGCAGGGCCTGTGTTCGGGATGTGAAAGCTCCCTGGATCACAGGAGACATGGTCAATTACAATCTTGCATTCCTTCACGCTGGTGAGAGCAAGTCACGAACTAAAGGGCAGGATGGGAAGCCAGGGGAAAATACAACTCCCTCAGCTAAAGGGAAGATATTAATTCAGTAGGAATAATGCTCATGATACAGCATTTCTGAGGGATAACATTTCTCTGCTTAAAATCTATCAGCCAACACATCTTCCTGCTCAGCTGTCAATCACACAGAACTGTGCTGTGACTGAGGGACGTGACAAACCTTGTTTGTACAACTGCTTCCAAAATGTGATTGCCAGGATATCAAAATATGAGTTATTCCTTTCAACAGGAGATGCTGATATTAAAGATGTGACAGCCAAAAAGTGGGAAACACAAATGAGAGTTTGGCATCGCGGAGAGAAAAGGGAGCAAGTCCCTCACTTTGGTTTGAGCTCAGTGCTCAGCTTGATTGTCTGCTGAAACACTGCTCTCCTTCATCAGAATGCACTCAGGAAACACAGAATTCATGAGGGGACAGGTCAGAAAAACCAGTCTGGCCAGGCTGTCATCAGATCACCTACCCAGAACAAGGGCATGTGAACAGACACCAGCAGCGCAATGCTTCTCTTATCAAACTGAAGATAAAACATGGGAGAGCAACTGTAAACAGAAAGCAGTGAGGAACAATCAGGCACAAAGTGAGATTCGGAAGAATATTTGTGAAAAGTTGCAGAAGAAAACCTGGAGTATATTTGAGGCAGCACAGACTGGAAACAAGTGAAAATGGAGGCATCCCAAGCAAAAATAGGACTGAAGCTGCAGTCGTGATAACTGGGTTCCTACTTTTGTAGGGTAAAAATTGCACAAAGTAAACAAAGTGCTTCCTCTGAGAACGAAAAGTACTAAAGGAAAAGATTCTTAATCCTAAAAACCAACAAATAATTTAAAAAGCAAAGAAAGCATGCAAAAGTATAAAAAGCAATGCAGGTAAAGAACACCAAAAAGTAGCTACAACTTAAACTGCTGCTATACCAAACTGGCACTTACCAAACAACATTTTGCATGGAAAGTCCAATAAAATTTTAAAAACCCCAAAAGCCAGGGGAGGGAGGAATCAGTAAATGCTATTTATTGCATTGGAGCAGCAGAACAGATGGGCAGAAAGCAACTCAGAGAAGTCTTCAGCAGACCCAAACCCATCTGAGCCTCAGAATTTAATAAAATGCATGGATCTGAGCATTTTGACTTTAAACATAACCCAGAGGGAGCACATAATACAGGGTAAAACAAAAGAGAGGAACAAGCCCCATGTGTTGATAATAAAATGATGAAAACATTCCTTAAAACAACTGGCTGACAGAAATGTTCTCAGTGTCTGTGGAAAAGAGCAATTTTAAGCACAAAACACCATCACTGCCAGAATATCAAGCAAAAAGAGATTTTCTTGACAACAGCTCCTGAAGAACCAGACTGATTTCACTTATAGGCAGCATCACTTGGGATTTGTTTCTACGTGGGCTGAAAAAGGAAACTGATACAAGATGACTGGGCCTGGATTCAGACCAAATAATATATGCCAGATAATACAGCTTTTTTACCCATTCTCCTTGTGACTGTGGAGGGCTTTCTATGCTCTCCATTCCCTCAGGAATTTTACTGAGCTCAGGAAACCTTTCAGTCGCTCATTTAAATATTCCCCACCCTCCTGTGAGAAGGATGACACTTACTGAATACAGGTCATGCACAGAGGCAATAAGAAATTACCATTTCTACCAAGCAGTGTTTCAATAAATTGGGTTATCACCTGAACTGAGAAGGAGACAAAAAAAGAATTGATATAAGAATTGAAGAGTAATTGTCCTTAAGGGCTCTGTATGAACTTGTCAAGGTTCACATTGTCTTCTAAGTTTCAAATGAGAATAAAAGGGCAACAAGACAGACTTCCTACAATGGTAATTTATAAAGTGTTCCATGGTAGCACATCCTACTCGTGGTGCTTGGTGCTTATCTCATACCTGCAGTGAAATAAAGGCACTTTGTACCACAGCCACTGCAGATGAGCAAACTTTATTCTCTGGGAGTTTGGCTAAGGCTTTAAAGCTTCCCAGTGGGCTAAATTTTATCTAAAACCCTAAACTTGTCTTCCTTAGAACGAATATAGCCTCGATCATACTTCCTAAAAACCAAAAAAAGCAGAAAATAAATGATGTTATTTCATGCTTCTTTGATTAAACAGACTAATTTTAAACACCTCGTATGTTAAATTAATTATAATTATACAGGAAATGGGGCCTATGTTTGCTCTGGCTTGTAGCTGTACAACAGCTCAAACTCTGATCTTCTCCACAGTTTGCTCCACTACATTTAATCACCGATATTCCTGTTTGCTAACCTGAATCCAGGTTTCATTTTCCTGCACAAAAAGCTTGGTGAGCTGATAAATTAAATAAGAAATACATCAGCTGCTATAGAACTGCTTAAAACAATTCAGTTACTCCTCACAAAGAGTTGATTGAAAAGGAAAAAGAAATACAAAAAGTAAAGCAATAAAAATGAACAAATGATAAAATTAATTTAAAAAACTGTCTCGATAGTGTCAATAAACAACTTATTATTGGTCTAAAAAAACAGAGTAATTAATTAAGAGAGCTTCAGGAAGCCAATATCCGTGTGGTTTTAACAGCAGAGTAAACACAGCAAGAAAAGCTGGTATTTCCATTCAATTTCCATGGATCTGGTCATTGACAGGGTCACAGATAGAACAAGCTGGTAAGATCATCAAAAAGAGCTCCAGAACCACACCTGAGGGCACACTGTCAAAACAGCTCTTCCCTGTCAGGCTGCAGCCAGCCCATCTCTATCATTCTAAAAATGAACTTAATTAAGAAGAAAGGAAGAGTTTCATCTGAGATAGATCTTTGATGGCAGCAGGGGATGATGTAGATCTTACATGTCAGCACAGAGTGATGTATGCAGCACACATCCATAAAATGGATGTGTTTTTATAATCATCCTGGAAATTTAAAAAGGCTGGTGGCACTACTGAAAATCCCAACAGCAGCATTCAAGGAGACCTGGGGTAATTTAGATAATTAATAACAAACTCGGACAAGTTATGGTTCTAGATAGGATCAGTATCTCCCAAGACCTTTTCCAGGATGACATTGTTATTCCTATCACAGCACTTGTGTCAGTTTCCCTGGCTAGAAGTTTGAGAAGTAACACCCCGTAGTAAAGGCAAGGCAGCAAAGGAGGAAGGAAAGGTTTGTTTGTGCTTCTCTTTCCTCATCTTTACACTCTAAAAGCCACAGGCTCTCTAAAAGGGGTGTCCTTTGTGTGGCAGGGTGATAGAGAAAGACAACAAATATGGTAAAGAGAGAGAATTTGATGACCTCTTGCAGGACCCCAGTCTGGTGTCAATCACAAACGATCTCATGAGAAAAGGAACTAGAGAATCCATATATATATACACGTACATTTATATCAGGCTTTCATAGAGTTAACGTGATTTTTAATTCAATCTTCACCTTCTGAAGAGGTTATAGATTCCTAATTCTTTCTTCTACCCAAAATCTCTGAATGCAGATCAGACAGATATTTTGCTTTATGAACATGGCTTTTATCATGTTAACACATTAAATCCACTCTCTTGGAAGGGATGGTGCCTTTAGTTCAGGCAACCAGTCAGACAAACCACTGGGGTACAAAGCATAGACATTAAAAGAAAACATGAATTTTGTCTGTAATATGTCAAAAAAGAAAGTAAGAAAAGGGAACAGATCTACTGCAGATTGAAGCCAACAAAACTAATAACTTAATTTCACTTTTTTAATTGCAGTGCACTCTGCCTCACCGTTTGCTGCAGGTCAGGTATGATAATTCGAATCACTAAAGTGTTGCTCTGACTGTCTTCCATTCTGCTGCTTGGCTTTTCTGCAGTTGCTCTAATTGTGTCATAAATCGTTTCTTCTTTGGAGCTGTCTGATTCAGACTCAACAGAATAGTCAGAGAAGCTTTGTGCCATTTCATCTTCACTTGATGTAGGGCTACGAGGCATGTTCAAGTTTTTTATCCTGCCAATACAAAGGGGAAAAAGAAAAAAATAAGTTACAGTTCAAGTCTTCGAAATGAATCAGCTACAAGTTTTTTTCGTCTTGGAAATAACGTGCATTTAACAAGGAAGTTTTATGGTTTATCCTCCTTTTATTTCTTTCTATTAATTATGTGGATGGGCAGAGTGTAAAGGAAATAAATCCGGCTACCAATTTACTAGAGAAGAGGAAGGGCAGGAGAAGGAAAAAAGAGTAATGAAAAAGAAGATGACCTTCCTTCCCAGGCACACCCAACCTCCCAGAGGATCCAGAAAAAACAGCGTAATTGCCCAGTCCTGTGCTAACCAGCACCGTTGTAAACTGTACTTAGAGCTAGGTCTGCCTTTGAAGCCTCCTCCTCCCAGTGAAAAGACATTTCAGAGAATTAATATGAGTGCTAAACTAACATCATCCTGTACATCAAGAATCTGCACAGGTGAGGCTTTCATAAAAGTCAGTATTCCCAAATAGTGGAATCAACCAAAAAATGAAACCCTACAGGGAGCCAGACGGACACAGATGCTGCTCTGTGGTTTGTGGCTCCCCCAACATCCTTCTAAACCAACACCACCCAAATCTCTCCATTACACACACTCAGAGTTTAGAAGCAGTTTTCATCTGTGATATAGATTAGCCTAAAATGAAAGTCATGTTTATTCCACACTAAAGACATTTGTAATCAGGGGTCTCACACTTAAAACAGCAGAACATTTTCCTTCTGGGCTTTTCCACCTTCAAGAGCAAAAGAATTTTTTTTGTCCCACAAACTCAAAACTGCTCCAGGATATGAAAATTATTATTATTATTACTATGACTACTACTACTACTACTATTATTATTATTATTATATAATTATTATTCTATGGAAAAATGGAGAAAAAAATTTATAGTGGAAAAAACTGAAAATACCAACAATAAACTCTGCAGTGCTTGGGCATCATATAATTTTTCAGATTTAGGAAACCAGAAAGATGTATAACTACTTTTCTTTTCTTTCTGTGAGTCATCTTCTGAGACAACTTCTCTGCTTTTTAATGAAAAATAATCAGTTAAAAGAAAAGAAAAATAAAATAAATAAATAAAAAACCAAACAAGCAATTCCACTGTCAGCTCACATTTAAAAAGAGACATTACAGCAAAAGTGAAGCACGGAAGGGTGAAGTGACTCGACCAAGGTCACTCATAAACCAGGTGACTGTACTGAGATATCCAAACATACATTTTCTATACTGATCTCTCAGCCAGATCAGCCCAAGTAAATAAACTCAAACAACAGCAAGGAGTAAAAGAACATTTTTTACCATTGTGTCTAACACTTTGGTTTAAGCCAATTTAGTTGAAGTCATTCCCTCTTTACTGCCAGGTCATTGTCCCAGCAGTGACTCCAGAGCAGGGACCGAAGGCTGCCACTGTCATTTCCCATTTTAAGGTGCCCATAAGTTGGCCAGGCAGGGGTGAGCCAAGCCTGAGGCTGGAGGTCAAGGACAAGCACTCCCACAGCACATCACATCCCCACATCATCAGGCCTTATTGTTGTTTCTGATGAGGGATAATTCCAGTGTTATTACCCTCAGCTATAATTACTAATGAAGACAAAACCAGTGCATTCAGAAATCTGAAAGCAAGCAAGTTCACAGCAGCTTAATGCAAGCCTCTATTTACAAAGGAAAACTCTGCAGGGAGTATTTCATTTTTTTGCTGCTTCACTGAACTGTAGATTAATGCTTCTCTCCAAAGCACCTTAAGTCAATAAAAAGCATAAACATTTCTATGGCTTCTGTATTTATCTGCCACTGCTAAAACACGTGAACCCAAAATACAGCAGGGGAATACACAGGATTTAAGGGCATAAGAGGTACAGGCCAGTGAGTGTGAGCAGAACGACATAAAGACCATCACATGGTTTGTCTGTCCCTAAAGCCATCTGAGAGTGCAACACATTCCAGGGCAGGGGATTCGAGAGAGAGCAGTAAACTGCAGTTATACAGCAGCCAAATCAAGACTTGAGTTAGGAGCAAAAAAACTTCCCCAGGTTTTGGCAAGCAGATTTTCATGCAAAAACTACCCAGGAATATTTCGTTCTAGAATAAGAAAGGGAAATCTCTGGCTGAAGAAGCAGCTCCCAGGAATCAAGCCTTTAAGTTTAATAAATAGTGGGACAAAGAACTCCTTGGAGACTCGTCAACAAAGCACAAGGCAGCTAATCCTCTGCAATACATATTAAAATAAAATAATGCACAAGTAAGCATGGAAAGGATAATGAAAGTCTGTATCCACAGTGGTAAGAAGAATAGGATATGGGCCCCACCAGCACAGGGGAGAAACAGGTCATTTAAACACCATTTTTTAAACAAGACTATTCTAACACCGGAGAAAGTGGCAATTTGTTTGGCTCAGGTTGTGTGGAGATGGAAGATCCCACCGTTTGTTAACCAGAGACACAACTACCACAGCTCCCACAGGGAAGCTGTTACCTTTCAGGAACTGTTTCACTTTTGTCCCAAGGATATTTCAAAGATTTTTCCACAACCAAACCTATTACTTCAGGAACATAAGGCAGGTTGCCTGGCTTACTAATTAATACTTGTATAATCCATGAAAATATTGCATCCCAGGTTCCTAATTCCTAGCTGGCAATTCATTGGTTCAATACAGCTGAAATACAGATTAGTTTTATCATGGTTTTCTGGGGTGCCTTTTTTCCTTTTCTTAAAAAAACCCCAAAAAACCAACAGACCATAGGATTCCTGCAGTTAAACTGATTGTGTTTTGTTTGTGGCTCCTTTTGGTGTAGAGAAGTGCTGGGTGCTGACAAGATTCTCTGTAAATGAATAAAAACAGACATGAAATCATCTTGGCAATAAACACACAGTGAAAAGCATCACCCCAACAGGGTTTGCTCCACCTCATGTCCTCTGTCCACATTTCTCAACTGCTGGACACTGAGTGTGTCCCAGCTCCAGGCAATGTCCTGCCCTGGCCCCTGTACATCCCCTAAGCAAAGCAAGCTTGAGCTGCAGCTGGTTAAACACCCCTTTTGCCACAGGAAGGCCACAAAAAAGCAGGAAGATGAGAGAGTGGAAGGATGGCTTTATGCTCCCCTTGTTTCGGGACTTTTCCCCCAGCACCTTGCCCTTTATCTCGGCAGGAGCAGCGGGATGTGTACCCAGCCTCTGGGGCTATTGCCAGGTGATGTTTCTCAGACCAACAGGCCAGATGAAAGAAGCTGAGCTCAGGCTGCTGCCTTCCCTTTACAGATGCTATTTTTAGATTTGTTTTCTCTCTGTCCAGCCCGCAGCTTTCACAAAATCTGCTGGAATTTCTTATTCTGCCATTTGCTGCCACCGCACCATTAAGGAGAGTTTGAAATAGTCCAAGCCATGATCATCAAACTGCCTTTTTCTCTAAAAAATAATAAAAAAACTACTAAAAGAACATTGTAAAAGGCTGGAATTAAACAATGCACAGGTTATCAAAAGGGAGAAAATTCAACTCCCAGAGCTCACTCACAGGGTGAAAGGTGTGCTCCAGTGTGTGCAAACAGACACAGCAGGAGAAAAAACCAAGAGCAGCAACAGATTAATCTGGTTTTTGGAGCCTTAAGGTTGCTAAACATCATACAAAATGAATTCATTAAATATATATGTGTTTACATTTATTTGTATCTTAGGTATTATAAACTTGACGTGAAAGGGTTTAAAATATCACCGATAGGGACTCACACTGGACAGGGGATCTTCATTGTACATACATGTATTATCAGATAAACCCACTATAAAAATAATGTTTTAAAATCTTCAGCTGAATTATGGCTCTGTGTGATTTTTGTTGACCCTGCGAAGTACCAAACCCTTCTGGTCTCGTTTCTCCCTAAAACACAGCTGAGGCACAAGCACCAGCTGCCTTGTCCAAGGCCACCAAGGCCAGGTCTGAGAGTAAGGTTTCGCATCCAGGGGTCACTGCCTCCTAGTCCAGATAAGAACAACCTATTTTTATATAAACACTCATTTGCACAATAGCAGCCCTGTTGCCTGCAGGGAGAAGCCCTCCAGACTGCTGTTGTCAGGCCAGTTAAAAATCTACCTGTGCGAATATCTGGGATACAGAGTGGGCATTGTCACGGGCTGAGTAATGCCATGAACCAGACTGTGAGAAAAGTTTGCTGGGAGAGGAACAGTCACTGCTAGAAAGAGGTATTTAGTAATTAACTCTGAAGGAAAACTATTCAGGAAAAGGGATTTCTGTGTAAAACCTGCCAGAGCTCCCAACACTTGGATTCCGTGGCGTTATTCAGGATTATACACATCAGCTCAAGAACCAGCTTGACAAGTTACTAAATTAAAATGCTAGAGAAGATAAAGTACTTTCTTTTCTAATTATAATAATATTAACACAAAAATGTACATCAGATAGAGCTGAACGTGGGGGGTTCAGTCCCAGCACGCCATGCATTTCACACCTCCCCACAGCTGGGCAGAAAAGGTCGTGCAGAGGAAAATTTGAATTGAAGACCAACTCCAGAGGGCAATTTTCAATTTGATGGTTTCAATCTCCCTCTGCACTCCAACTTTAAAGCTGGCAATAACCAGCACTGCCTCCCAAAATGCAAGCCCATCCTCCCTCTCACCTTAGAGCACTCCACTCTTGCCCCCAGACTGCTTTAACACGAACAGTGAAGCAGAACAAAGCACTGATCCCCATCAAAATCCAGCTTTTTTTTTTGTTTGGGAGGTTAGTTTCAACATCCATCACGTCTCTGAACTGGATCGCTATGCAAATGTTTGCAGAAGCAGCAGGAGAAAGGTGGCAGAGGGCCAGAAGTGAACTGCCAGGGCTTGAAAAGGGCAGAACCACTTCATCCAAAGGCAGCATTAATGTTTGCCAGCACGAAGTGGATCTGAGACACCACTGCCTGAGCGACAGGAAAGAACTCTCCATAAACAAGGCCATCTGATTAACCCCAATGGAAATGTTAGCAGCACCCAAATTCCACAACTCCAACTAGGGCAGGGCTGAAACCCATGGACACAAAACCCATGGCCAGGCAAATGCAAAACCTAAAAGAAAATATCTTCAAGAAGAAAGCTAGAACATGTGCAAGGAGTGCTGAACGATCCACAGCAAAACCTCAGGGGAGACGAGGCACTTGGAGCTCCCCCTGCTCTCCCAGCTCCACCAGACAGCGACAACACCCCCCCTGATCACAGCTTTATTCCCCATTCAGCAGTCCCTCACTTAAATTCACTTTCTGGTGATGTAGTTTTGATCTTTCTGTTAAATAACTGAAACACCCAGATAAATATTTCAGCAGTTGAATGCTGACAGAAGCGCTACAGCACTGGAATGACAAGCAAAAATTCTCCTGTACTTTTCTCTGAAGCTGTTGTTTCTCAGGGCGGCATCTCGTGCTTCCAAACTGAATTACTGATTGGAAATCAATATTCAAAGTCAATGATCACATCCATTTGTTCTCGCCAGCACCACCAGCAGATTGTTTTTACTGCCCTGTTAAAGAGCAGATTTGCAGATTTACGCAGTCCTTGATTTCTTTGCTGGGTAATCACACAGGTGTCAAATTGTTCTGCAAAAGGGCTCAAGAGTGCAACTTCACCTCACCTTTTTTTTTTTTTTTTAAGGAAAAAAAGAAGAAAATTGTGTGAAGAAATTGTTGAACTGACACTTATTTCTGAGTTCTCCTGTTCATGTATATTTGCACAGACTTGCCAAGAAGAGGCTAAGCCCCATTAACTTTTGGTATTTAGAGTCTTAAATGCCAACATCATATGATTAAAGTGGGTCTGTAAGAAGGTAATTTTTTTATTTTAGTATTTTTAGACATAGGTACTTCACCATTACCACTGCTGCACACACACAAAATCAACGCAAGCAAATTTCAGCAAACATGGAGTAGTTTTTAAAGTTTCTTTCGTTACCAAGCAGCTTTGGCTGCTAAATTTCTCCTTTGTTCTCTGTCTCTTCTACTTAGCATTTATTCTCCCTGTAAACTATTCAGCTGGTCATGGTATCTCCATGGAAAGGCTGAAGTTCAGCCAGGCAGATGTAAAGAGACATTTTGGGGAAGGATAGGTACAAAGAAAACAGGAGACAAGCAACTTATTGTGCTGAATGAGGAAGGCTGGAAGACAAGTCAGAGAAGCAGATGTAGAAAAAGCTTTTCAATGTCTGAAGTAGAATTTCAACGTGAAAAACATCTGAAGTGAGATTTCAACATGAGAAAACAGAACCTGCTGGCAGGAAGAGGAACCAGGTGTAAAGATTTAGCACAGGGTGGAGCAGTAAAATTGGTTAGAACGGTTAAAAATGTTAGAAAAAAAAATGATTCAAACATATTAATAGGGGAAACATAGCAAGTATTTATAAATGTTAACCAGCACGGGGAAGTTTACAGTAAAGGCCAACTCCCAGTGGCAATAAAAGTTCTTAAGTGGCTTCTTTTAAGCCCCTGCAAGGTTTCCAGTGCAATTCTGGCTGACCTTTATTTAAAGGTCCTTCTTCCAGACAAGGAATTACGTCCAGCCCCGTGAGTCCCACAGAGGTACCTCCCAGGCTCTGTTCATTTCTACAGTTGCTTTTAGCATGGCCTCTAGTTTTCACATTTATTAGAACTTCTGCTTTCCAACAGATAGACAACGGTACTCCTCAGGCATTCTTTAAATACTCCTTGCAATGGAAACTATAGTTTACTAACGGCAAAGTAATAATCACCTTGAAGTATTAAATAAGATCCTTACAGGAGTTGCCCTGCACTTAGTTGTAAAAACAACATTCAGTTTGAAAATTCATCTGTTTAGGATGTATTGATCCAGAATTCTAAACCACTTTAAACAGATGATAAACAAAAAGCTAAATAAATAGTAGAAATAACTAATTCAAATAGGGTGGAAAACAACAAAACTTTTTAAGAAATGCACCAAGCACATTGTCCCAGATACCCAAATTGACTTGCATCCCAAATCTGAGACGTGTCTTCTTGAACTGAACATTGTATTCATGAGCAAAACAACAGCCATGGTATGAAAAGCCAACATGCAAGGTTTATCCAGTTTAATCCAGTTCTGGATCCAGAAAGGCATTTCTTCGTAACATGACAGCTTTTATATTAAATATTACGAAGAAAATCTTTACTGTGAAAGTGGGGAGGCTCTGGTTGCCCAGAGCAGCTGTGGGTGCCCCATCCTGGAAGTTTTCTATGACAAAATATGCACTGACTGAAAGAAAAAACTCCCCTTCAGTTATCCAAACCAAGAATGCTACAACAACATGAGTAGTGACGACACGTCCTTGAAGTGATGAAGTATTACACCACTTCAACTTTTAATAGTCACTGTCTATTTCTAAAAAGATGGATAAAATTGTCATTTTGGGGTGCCCACCAAATTTCCTTCCCAAACAGAAGCATGTAGGGCAGGCCATTTTATCTTCCAGCCTTTCTGCTTCCAGCCTCTGCTTGCACTTAGCTACGCAAATATCAAAAAGATTATGATACATTGGAGGGGAAAGGACATAAGAGAATTTAAAAAGATTTACAACAGCAGTCTGAAAAAAAACAAAGCTTGTTGAACGTATTTACCCCAGTTTCACGTCCCTGATGGACAAAGCAGCTTTGTTGCTTGTTAATTTGCATTTGATGCTTATCAACCTCTATCCTCTTTACCCATAAACCATTTTTTTCTGATAATTCAAACAAAAACAGAATCGAATGTTAACAGAGAAGCACTGCTGGTGTCTTGTTATGTAGATTAGATCAAGCCCTGAGAGTAGATAAAGCAGATTCCCTTTCCTCCTTACACACAGGTTAGCATTTAGAGTTTGCTATGAAGTTTAACCTGAATTTTCCTCAGATGTGATCATGGTGGGGGCTACTATGTCACTTTATTTGCTGTGTTGACAGAAATAGTCTCATTGTTTGCTTCAGTTTAATCAATAGAATAACATGCCAGTTTAAAAAAACCCAAAGCTTCAAATAGATGCTCTGTTTTTCTTATAAAAGGATGAGTTATCTTTGGTTGAGAGATGGCAGAACAAATAAAATCAATTACCCTTTCTCCTTGTGTATGCTGGGGTTTTTTTTCTTGTTTAGTTTCAACAGATTCATTTCTATTGCAACTCAGCAGGAAACACCCCTTGAGGTTTGCAGAGGACACCAGGTGTCTACAGGTGGGATCTGGGGGCACAGAGCTCAGACCTCCAGGTCTGCAATTCTGGGCCAGTCCCCTGCCAAAGTGCCCCGCAGGGGGAGATTTTCCCCAGCCCTCACACCAGCTTCATTTCTTTCCTTAGTCCAGGGGGAAGCAACAAACAAATGGTGACCCAGAAAGGCTGGAGGAGAAGTAGAGCAGGTGAGCAGCCCTTGGTTTAGCCAAACTGCAGTGCAAGCACAGCCACGTGCCTTGTCCTCACTATCCCTCTGCCCATCTGTGCCTGTCTGCAGTGAATTCTCCTGTTTCCAGGGACAGATGGTCTCCAGGCTTCTCCTAACTGCAGAAAAACTTCCCTGACTTTTTTTTCTCAGAGGTAATTTTGAAAAAGGCACTCTGCTGACCTTACCTGCATCTTCCCCAGCTATTTTCCAACCCAAGGTAAGCATATTTGTACTCTAGCCTGTGCTCATGGTACAACCGAGGACATTCTTTAGGGTTTTGTAGGTGGATGATGGTGATGGCAGACTGGAGAAAATATCTGCAGGCTTAGAAAGGTTAAGTGACCTGCCAAACTGACCCAGGCATCACAGTGACTCTGTAGAATAACTGGGAAATAAATTATTTTCTTGACCTTTGAGATTTTTGATTCAATTCATTATATAGGTAAGAAACTCATTTTTACCAAATTATAGCCAGCTAAGAATTAGGCAATCAACCCAGTTAAACTGATTAAAAGTGCCAGTTTCCTCACTGACTACCAAGGTTTAATTATCACCTTCAGTAAACAGCTCAAGAAATAAAATATCACTTCTTAGGCAAGAAGAAAACAGAATGAGATCCATCTTTGTGACTGTTAGGCAAAAGAAGAGAAACAAAAAATAGAAAGAATATTGTGGTGTGAAAATACAGATTCATAAACTCTTCCAGCTTTTGCTATTTAAATGCCAGGTTTAGTTTGGAATTTAATAGTAAAAATAAATAGCATGCTAAATCACCCTGGGTTATCTGCTCACAATACTTCTAATTTAGAGACAGTTTAGGATACCAACAAGGCTGTTTTTCTGAACTGTCCCTCTCTCAATGCAGAATCAAGATAAAATCAGCCTCCCTGAACACAACGACCTGGAATATTTGCTGTGCCTTAGACTTGGAGAATCATCAAGTCATTTGGGTCACAGGGCTCTCTGGAGGTCTTTATTTCAACCTCCTGCTCAGAGAAGGTCCAGCAATGAGATCTGCTTGGGTTGCCCATACTTTTATCCAGGCCTGCCCAGAAAATCTCCCTGAAGCCAGCTCTTTTCCAGGCTTACCTCACCCCCTCCTTGCAGGACAATACTCCAGCCCCCTTTTTCTCCGTGGCCCTCCACAGAACCTGCTCCAGTTGTTCCGTATCTTTCCTGTACTGTAGTGGGTCCAAAACTGGACACAACGTGTGAGATGTGGTCTGCAGAGTGCCAAGTCACAGTTTGGCCCACCACCATAACTTCTCTCCACCTGGTGGCTGTGCAACTTAGTTTAGAATGGAGATTCAGGCAAATTTCAGCATCACCAAAATTTCTGGATTCATTTATACCCCTTACAGTGATTTCATACAAAGTGTATTTTCTACCTGTCTGTGTAGGTCTCTAATTCAGCCCCAGGTAACATAAGGCCTCAAACGAGGCTGTTGGAGAACCAGAAATACTTTAAACAGATTTATTTCTAATTGACTAGATTTCATGTTGATTGTACTCCTGGAAGTCCTGATTAAGTGAATTCATTACCATTTATAATTTCTTGACAGCACACTTCGGAGATTCCAGCCATGGAAATTATCACAGTCTAATCAAGATATGCAAACTGAATATAAAAGCACTTAAAAAAAAAAAAAACTTGATTGAATCAGGATAGAAAATAATCCTAATAAGAAAACCAGCATCAGTTGTATTCCAGGCATGCTACTACCAGTTTGTGCCACAGAGAAAGTATTTAAGAAAAGATCTTATTAAATGTTCCACCGGAGCAGCTGCTGATACAGGATTTGACAGAACCTTTGTGAAGGACCCCCATGTGTGACCGTGGCTTCCTAGGAATGACAAGCAGTGATCCTGGGAACACTGTGCTTGGAAGGACCCCAGGCTTTCTATAAAACTGGGGGCTGGGGTGACCCTGCAAGAGGCACCCCTCGCGTTGCTGCTCCAGTGCCTCCAGGGGCGTTGTGACTGTGATGCAAAGCTCATTTCTGCCACTGCTGCTGATGCTGCCAGAGCT
Organism: Falcunculus frontatus; assembly: GCA_013398115.1. Classification (NCBI taxonomy): domain Eukaryota; kingdom Metazoa; phylum Chordata; class Aves; order Passeriformes; genus Falcunculus; species Falcunculus frontatus. The sequence goes on along the minus strand of VZRV01006487.1, from coordinate 253,578 downwards.
ACCTGTGCCTGCACCTCATCAGAGGGGAGGAACAGCATCCAGGCAGCTCTGCTTTCTTTCCCTGTAATGCAGCTGAGCAGGGAAGGCAATAATTAAGCCCATCAGGTGAATCAAATCCTTCAGAACATATCCATTAATGAGATTTACAAAACCCTCTCTCTGCTTTGCTGTTTGCAGGAATGAAGGAGGTAGGGGTGGCACATGAAAAGCCCTTTTCAGCATTAACATGAAACTAGAAATACTTTTTTTTCACACTTTTAAAGAAAAGAAGCGTTAAAAAGAGATTTGCTGTCAGGCTTTATGTCTACTTAATGTTCTCCCACAGCATTTATTTAGTCTCCCTCACAGCTGGTTTTGAGTTTTTATCACACTTGCCATCACTAGCTGCCTCACCTCAAAAGTTTTCTGCAGTTCTTAATAAATCCAAACTTCTCCACTTGGTTTTTCAGTCACACATGGAGAGTGACCATTTTGGCATATCTGCGGAATTTTCTTACATGCTTCTTAAAAGGGGCTTATATAAAAGAAGGACAGTGACTTTTTCCACAGGCAAACAGGGACAGGACAAGGGGGAAGGGCTTTAAACTGAAAGAGGAGAGATTTAGATCAGGAAGAAATTCTTTACTCAGGAGGTGGTGAGGCCCTGGCACAGGGTGCCCAGAGAAGCGGTGGCTGCCCCTGGATCCCTGGAAGTGTCCAAGGCCAGGTTGGACAGGGATTGGAGCACCCTGGGATAGTGGAAGGTGTCCCTGCAAACTTAAACATTTCAGCCCATAGAACACAGTTATTCCCATCAACTCAACACATTGTCAAACACAACACTTAAAATCCAAATTTGCACACCTGTTGCTGCACCTCTCTCTTTAGATTGGTGTGTTTATCTTTGATAGTGGCCCTACCACAGAGGCAAACAGTCAATTATTAAATGCCCTGATAAGATAGAAATTTGTTGGACTGAGCTTTGAGGCACACCCGTTTTTTAAATCTCTTTCTCCTTTTTCCATTTTTACAGACTACTGCTCCAAATTATACTGCTTCATGTCACCACACACCTTACAGCAATCCATCTTACACATTTTACGTAATTTTTGTGTTTTCACTCTCCTTCCAGTGCTCATCCAAAGGCACTGTTAGGACTCACTATCTAATCCTTCATCTGTGTTCATAAATGCACGTTGACACAGACACCTGCAGCAGCCAGTGCAAGAAAAGGCACCTTCAGTTCCTCTTACCACAGAGAAAATGAGGTTTTTAGTTTTCAGATCATACAGAAGCATCATGCTTTACCAAAGGAAACCTAATTTTCAATCAGTGTCCTTTTTGTTCTGGTTTTCTGATTTCTGAGTTTCATGTTTCTATTTATTTTGTAATGATTGAACTGGAAGCCAAGAAAATAATGTTACTTCAAGAAATTATTTTGCATAAGAAGTTCTAAGTCATCTCCAGAGTGCTGCCAAAACTTTTTGAACTGTGTTTGGAAAGAATCAGAGAAAAGCAAAGATAAAGACTTTTATAATAACTGTAGAGACAAGAAGTCTTTATTAATAGGAAACACTGAAAATGCAGCATTTAGGTAAGGTAAAAGAGATAAAAGAAATATGGTTGTGCTGTATCACAAGAGGCTCGAGTCCATCAGTTCTCACCTATCTGTATGACAGTACAAAAGCCAAGAAATTCTTCATCCAGTTCTAACATCAGCTGCAAATTTGCAGGGACCTCGTTAATAAATTGCTCCTAGATAAAAGCAGGGGCGTTGTCATGTCTAATACAAGAAGTATGATAACATTAGTCTTTCTGCTAGTTCATATTTCAGGTACTTTGGGGAGGAGGAAGAGGATAAAAGTCAGCAAGATCTTCCAGCCACCTTCACTGCAGGCTGCAGTTCAGCTGCAAATTCCTCTGCTCTGAGATAATTTTTGTAACCCACCCAACACCATAAAGCAGAAGGAGGAACATTTTCCTTGCTGGAGATCAAGCAGATTTTTGAATCATTTTTGACCACCTGTTTGTTGAAAAACTCACCTTTGCAGAATCCAGCATGACCCAGGGTTGAGGTCCTGGGCTGTAACTGTAGCTGTGCCCACCTGACACAAATAATTTCAACATCCTCTCTCCAAAACCAGCTTGGCACACTTACCTGTCAACACAGGTGACAGCAACAGTGTCAAGATGATCATCAGAATCTAGTTCTCTTTCATCTCAGATTCCTGAAAAAAAAACCACAGAAAGATATAAAGATTTATAGCTGAAGAAAGAAATTAAGTGACCCAATGGCCACCCCATTTAAAATCTATAAAGCAGAAATGTTCCAGGAGATTTTATTTTTTCTGCAAATGAGATTTTGATAGGAAAAGGAGAGAGGAAGTTTACTCCACTGCAAATTGGATTCCAAAGTATTCCTCATACTGTAACATAAATATTATGCATAGCTTTGCAAAGGCAGAACCTGCCATGCCTTCATTCACTCCAGAGTGCTTCTGGCAGCATGAAGTCAGTACAGAGACAAAAATAGGCTCTTCTGGTTATCAAGAAAGACATCATTTCAGGCCAGATGTGACATAAGGTGAAAGGTGCTGCTCTGCTGTTATCCACAAACATCTCCTTGACTTAAGTCTTGCCAAAGCTCTGAGCATCCCAGGAACGTGCATCTGCTGAACAGCCCTAATACAAGCAGCAAGATGCTTGGTTTTGCTCCCCCCAAGTCCAGCTGAGATCCTGAAATTAGGGTCTGCTGTCTCCAGGCCCCCAAGGGGACTCTCCAAATTAGCAAACATGTGCTGAGCACCACAGTCCAGCTCTGGGCATAGCACGGATCCATGTATCCATACCCAGCTGTGCTCCCAAGTGTGCATGATTGGAGTCAAATTTCATTGCTTTCATTGATGGCTAGGAGCTCATGCTCAACAAAATTCTTTCCTGTTACGTGTTTTCCTCTCTTTGCAGATATAAATGGAAGGGAAAATCCAAATATTTCCACTGCAACAGCAAGTTTGACAAAGTCTACTTTTTGTTGTACTCTGCTGTATGGTTCTCCATCAAAAAATACTGCTGGATTATTATACTTTCAGTGTACTTAAGCCCATTCTTTATTTTAAAGATAAACTTTGACGTATTTCACTAAAAATAAACATTCCTATCCAAAATGTTCCAAGTTGGAAGAAAATAAATCTGGTTCCAGCACCTGCATGATTCTGCTCTTTCAGCAGCAACAAAAGAAATTATTGAAGGACATTTCCCACACTGAACTACTGTATTTCGTACCAGTGTCAGCTGCATTTGATATTAAACCTGGTAAATTTTGCCAGGGTGGGAGATAAAAATGTGATCTCCATGATCACTGGGGCTACAGGAAAGGTAGGTAAAAAATTCAGCAGCTGTTTCTCACAAGGCAACAGGTTTCTTAATCTCTGAGATGGGATAAACTGCTTCTACTTTTGAACTCTCTCTTTTACACACACCAGCTTTCAGTTTCTAAATGGATCCAGAGAGAGGAAGAATAATCTGGGACTGAATATATCAGAGAGAAAACTTTCCAAAACCGCTCTCAAACACTGACACATCAGCTCAACATATTCCAAAATCAGGCTTTGTTGCATTTAGGAAAGATTTACAGCTTGGTCAGTTTGGGACAGATATTTGCTAAGACTGAATAAAGGCAAGACCACAGGAACAGCTTGCACCTTAGGCAAATATTTTTAGACTTTGTTGGTAAACAATAAAAATAACAAAGGCAACATAAATCTTAAAGCATTCAGCTACTAAATACCCTACACAAATAAATTCCTTGCAGGGAATCTTTGCACTTGATTGTGGAAGAGAGGGGAATGCCAGCTGCTGGTTCTGTGTGGAGGCCAAATTCCTCTATTTACAAAAATTACCCAGCAGCGTGATTTCCACTCTGCATTTTGGATGTTGACTTATTTTTCACTGTGCTGTACAGAGCTAACCCTAAGGATAAGCAAATCAACTTGTAAACCTGTGGCTTGCCAAGAGCTGGGAAAAGCTCTTTAAATGAGAGTATTTATATACTGCAAATTCATAGAAAAAAAAAAAAATGGTGCCAATCCTGGCTTCTTAATGAGACTGGCTATGTTACACAGTGGAGAAAGACACTGGCACTGGAAGAGTGAGAAACTGCCCTCTCTGTTTCTGCAAAAGGATTCTCTTAACGCCCACTGGCACACAAAACCAAGTCCCCTCCCAGATCTTGCTTTTCCCTCTCATCAAGCAAAGGATCAGTTGAGCAGAAGCTCCTCTTTGTCTCAGAGCCTCCGATGCATCCCTAAATAAACCTCTGTGCTGTGAAATCATCGGTTACTGCATATCCCCAGAACTTCCTACTGCAGGAGGTTTCCCTTCCAGACATCGCTTCCATGCGTGGCTGGGCAAGAGAGCAGGGCCATGCACAGGCTCATCCCTCAGGGAAAACACCAGCCACGACAGGCAACGTGCTTTTCCCTCCAGGGGAGCTCCAGTGGGGTTCTCTCCTACACCTAATCACCCATTTCTAACATGTTTGTGGGAACACCTTCAGGGATTTCTGATGCTTTAAAACCTTTGGCTGAAGTCGAGTAGTAAATTCCAGAGCCACTGGAAAGTGGAAGGAGATGGATAAGGAAGGGAGGAAAGGCTGACAGCACAGTCACACAAGCCATTTTCCTGATTTAATCCATCTATAACAGAGTAACTCCAAGCCAACCCAATCAAAGTGCAGTTGGTGATTTCCACACGATTCAGTGCTGAGCAGTGAAGGGATGTGACATTTCTGCAGAGTGCACTGTAGCAGTGGTAACGTGGTTCAGGGAGCAGCAGAGCTGCAGCCATGCAGTATTTATAGGCCTCTCTCCTCAGCTCCCTGTCCCTGCTCTCTTCCCCCCGGCGAATCAGCCGGGATGCTGCCTCCCAAGCCCAGCTGCTGCCACTGCTGGAGGAAAGCCCTTGCTGTACCACTGTGCTGCAGAGGGAACGCTCCCAAAAGATCTGACACAGGGCAAACCTTCCCCCAGATACGGCAAAATGAGAAAACGTTCCAAGAGTTGGATGAATTTTAGCAAGCGGAATGAAAATGCCAAGATTTTCCCGTTCCTTTTTTCACAGTGTCAGGAATTTTCCATGCAGGAAGGTAGCCTTGTTTGGGGGTGTTTCTCTAGGCCCAGGTGCACACTTAGGAAAGGGAAAGTTACTAAACAAAAATAAATTCTACTACAAGCGTGCATTTATTCTGACTCACACAAACACGTCAACAAAAATCATACAACCCTATCAGCAATCTCGAGTGAATAATTCTGCCTAACTTCTTAATTCTCTTCCAATCCCAGAGAATTCCCAGTCTCTGTTTCTGACCTGGCTCCCAGCTGACCAGCCAGCTTATCTGCACAGATGCCTGCACAGCCACAGAGAAACATCCATCCCTGTTAATTTATGAGGATGGCACAGAAGAAGGATACACTGAAACACTCAAAAAGGAAGCACTTGGGAGCATTCAGTGACAGGATGAGCAGGCCTAAATTAATACAACTTCAAATGACACATTTCATTCATTTAACCCTAGCTTTTCTGAACACAAACACTATCACAGTATCCTGTTTTCTCTGTTGCCAGGTACATAAAAATGCCATCAACCTTGAAGACCCTCTTAGTAGCACACTGGCTCATGTTTTTCCTAGCAGCCTCTGAAATCAAAGGTAATTTATACCTGATGTCTACAGAATATGAACACCAGCAGAGTTCATTTGACTACAGAACCCTTAACACGACCCATTTTATTTAAAAACCTGCTAAAGCCAGGCCAGTTATGCTGCATGGAAGTGCTGACTGCTGCTCTAACAGAAAACTCATGTAATTTATAGGGAGTTGAAGGCACTTTGCACTGTCAGGCTGCAGGCAGTCCATTACTTAAACAATTCTCAGAGACTCCGAGGTGTCTTTAGCACTAATAGACCCCAAAAACACACACACACTCAATTCTGCACTTTCCCCCACGTCAAATTGAGAGCTCAAATACTGAGGGAAGACCAAGGCTTGTGTCTCCAGCACAAATCCTGCCTGGGAGAGATGAAATAACCAAACCTGATTTGATTCCAGCTCAGCAAAGAACAAGGCAATGAGCTGAAAAATGAGTGGAGCCACCATATTTGGGCACATATTTAAAATTCCAAAGAGAATTCCACATGGACCTCTTCAGAACTAAATACGAAGTCTACAGCTGCTCAAACACTTGTTGGAATGAACTCACATATTTGTGTCTCTCTTGGTGTTTTTGCTATGCTCCACTACTCTCATCTTTTTTTTCCTCAGCAGCCTAAACATAATGGCCTAAATGCTTGTATATTGTGTGGTAGCAAAGAATGGTCTTCAGAAATGCCAGATGCTTTGTGCCTTCAGATTATTCACTGCTTATGGCAGCAAGTTCACGCTAGCAGCAAAACAATGAATCCCAAAATGTAATTCCTGTCCAAATCCCAACAATATCAATAGGCACTGTTAATTTCATATACATTAAAACACAGAGAACCTCCACAGCCCCACACATTGCCTCTTTGAAGGCACGTAAAGCCACAACATACAAAAAATACTGTAATTCCAAATAAGTCTAGCATCAGATCCTGCATTTTGGCTGCCCAATCAGAGTACGTTAAAAAAAATGTTCAGATATGGAAAGAAAAATCCCTCCTTCCTATGCTTATCTAAACATAAAATGGCAGTATATTTAAAGTAGTGAGGACTACTGCAAATTATCAGCAATCAGTGATGAAAGAAAAATGTGTCCTCAGTTCATGGCTCATAATTATTTCATTTCCCAAATACTGCAAAAATCCCTGATAACTGCTAAATAATAAAAGCTCTCCAAAGAGCCAGAAGGTGCTCACCTTGGATGTAATTTTTCATGTAACTCCTCAGCTCTGTCCAACTCAATGAATTCAATCCTAGATTTTGCACTGAACATTTTCTTGTCTTTTGTTCTATGAGAAGGTGGAGAACTTTGACACTCAGATTCACAGGAAAACTCGCACCCATTTCCTACCTATCCTGAAACTGGATGTTGAGCCCTAGCTCAAAGGAAAACCTGTTGACTGCATGTACCCAAAAAAGGCAGGCTGGTGGTTTTTCAGACTTCAGCATTTTCCAAGGGTTGTAAATGTTACCAGCTGCTGACCAAAAAGAAAAAAATACTTCCAAGAAGTGAATGAAACCCACAGATTCTGATTACCTAAAAGGGAGAAACAGCCTGAATCCACTCCCAGTAGCAGAATTCTGTGTTTGCTGTGTTTTTAGCAGTCCAGATGGCTCTGTTTTATTTACATGTCCCATCTAAACAATCATTGCTGCGTTGTGGCAACACTTGTCACTGTTGTGACAACAGGAGGGAGATCTCTCCCCTCAGTCATAAATCACAAATCACTGAGGGCAGCTGCAGCCTCTGCTTCTTTATCATCCCCTTCAAGACAGGAATTTAGTGAAAGATGGGAATCTATTAACTTTGCTGGCTGAGCTATGCTAAGTGGAGGGAGATGAAAGATGAAGTAACGAAAGGGAGAGAGCTCAGCATCGTGACTGACCTGTGCAAGGACAGCCCTGGTGACCTGCTCACAAATGAATTATTCAGCTGACACATCTTGCCTGCAACTCCACAGGAGTGAACACACAGGTCAACCCAGCCCCATCCCGTTCAGTTCCTTGGCAACACATTCAGGTTGGTGTAAGTGGACAGGATTGTTAGCATTTGGGGGTATTGGGGTAAAAAATAGTTTATGTCACTATCAGTATTTAAGTGAAAGAAAAAAGTGCAATATTTTAAATAGTTTTCAAGTAAGTATGTCAATCTCTTCTGGAAGATTGAACTGTTCTTGCTAAAACTACTATGACAGTCATCTCAATAATAAAGAAAACACCTGTGCTAATCTAAAATCTGGTGAAGGTCTAGCAAGGAAATCACCATGCACATAACAAGCCACAAAGATTAAGAGCTGCAGCCGTGTGATCTCAAGAAATTCATCAGGCCTAATTAAGGTGATGGCGCACAGGCTCTCCATGGAGAAAATTACAGGTAAAACAAGTAACAAAAGGGGAAAAGCACACACAGCTTAAAAATTGGGTAGGTTGCTTGTCAAAATACAGGTTGTTCAGCTTCTCCCAGATGAACAGGATCTGGGATGTGGATTCCTAATCCAATCCTAGTTGAGATAGGATTCTCTTCTTTCCCTCAGGAGCACAGATAGCAACAACCAAGGTTCAAGGAAGCTGGAAGCACAACAAATGGAAGAATATAAAAGCTTTCACAACTTAGAAATTCATAAGCGTGTGCACATTTTGGACAGCCATGTGCAAGCAATGCATTAAGATCACAATCTTGGTTCAAAACAACCAGGTATAAATTCTGAGTCTCCTTAACAACCCAGCATCCCCAGGGAAGCCACTGCTCCCAGGCAAATACATCCCTGATAAAGGGATGGGAGAAAAGAGAATAAAACTGACAGATGTACCCAAATCTCAGTGGAGAGCTCAAGCTGGACCAATAAAACCCACGCCAATCAAGCAAATTATGCAACACTTACTTACCTTTGCTGAAAATACACTGAAATGTTCATTACAGGAGAATTACAGCTGGAAAAGAAACCCCCAAGAAGGCAGCTCCTGACATTTCATGTAAAGGACACTTGACTCCAGCTGTCTCCAGTGGAGCAGCAGTGAGACACGGCTGTGTCCCACAGACTACCCCTCACTGAGCACATCATGCCCCTGAGAGTGTCACCTGTGCTGCTGTGACATCCCCGGTGCTGGGAGATGAGCTTGGCACTGGTGTGCCAGCCCTGCCCTGGCTTCGCTCTGCACTGAGGCCCTTTGTTGTACTGGCTCTGGGTGCTGAATCAAAGTGCTGAATTTAAGGTCTGCTGCCTTGGGCTCTGGGGAGAAGTGAAAAATGCTGTCCCTTCTCTGAATCACCACAGAGTGAGACTGCATTTGCTAATATCAACAGAGCATCTGAGCCACAGATACAAATTCCTTGCTCACATAACACATTGCAGCAGAGTTATGCCAGGCGTCAATTTATTTGTTTGGATTTTCCAGGAAGGATCTACTGCACGGAACAGCACCTACTCTTTCCACAGGGGGTTTATGTAGCACTGCATCCCTTCTCATTTTATCAATGCAATTTAAGGTCTTCCATTTGTACAAAGTTGGCACTGCCTAGAGTACACAAACAATTAAAGAAAGCACATATATTTTTCTCTCACTTTCAAATATGGGTCACTCTGTCTTTTGTCACATGCTTCTGTTCAGTTTGTTCCCTTCCCTGCTACAGGTTAGTGAGTCCTGCCCATGTGACTTAGTTTTGTTATCCACAAAGTTGTTTGCTTAACCCCATAAAAACTATGAAATAATATAATACTAGAAAACTTATACCCCAAAAGTAAGGTATTGAAGAAGTCATACATACCCATAAAAAGACACTCAGCTATTAAAGATCACTGGAGCAGCTCTACAAACATGGAGATTGCTGAGTGGAGAACTGACCTTCCATGCTGAAAAAATAAATGTTAATATGCCCCTAAGCAGTATATGACCATGCAGGCTGTTAAGTGAATTCAAATATTCAATATACAAAGGGTAGCTGCAGCCTCTGAGTGATCACTACCTCGAGAAACAGAGTGTTTTTATTCAAATGCAACCTCAGAGAGAAACAGCCCTTCCTTTCCTCGCCCTGAAAAGACAAGGTGTGTGTCTGTCAGGAACAAAGCAACACTAATGTGCACCATGTCACCCTGACCGGAGACACAATTCCAAGGTGCACCACAGAAAAAAAATAAAAGAGAGAGAAACTCCCTGGCACTTCAAAGAGCGCATTTGTGTGTGTGAAATACAAAAACGCTCATTTGCTGAGAGATGTATGAGGCTTCCATTAAGCAATTCTTTAATCTCCAGGTGACAGAAAATGCTTTCCTGGTTATGTGAAAGAAAGAAGTAACAGCGGGGAGCACAGAATAGCTGCAAAAGCCCCTATTGGCAATAATCCAGAGCAAGATCTGAGCAATCCAACCATCCTGAGCTATCCTGGGGGATTCCCAAGAGTGCTCTTCCTCCAAAGAACAGCTCTGGCTCCTATTTCCTACAGGGAAGGAACCAGGAATTGTCTGTGGAGCTGCAGCAAATAGCAAATCTTAGGTCACTCTCCAAGTGTTTCCAGCTTAACTTTCAACAAGGTTTGAGAGAAATCAGAGGGGAGGAGAGAAGCTGGCCACAGAGAGCAGCAGGAGAGAGATGACTGGGCAAGGAAAAGGCATTTTGAATAGGAAGTTGATTAACACGAAGTGACATGGAAGAAACCAGTTCCAAGCACACAGCATTGGAAATGGAGCTAATTATTCCCAATCCAGAAAGACAGTGTTGTGCAATTGTCAGTTTTTCCATGCTGCATTCACCAGAGTAACTGGGATATTGGGAAAGAAATAAAGAACAAAGTCAAAGACATTAAATCATGCTATAAATATGTGAAACTCAGGCCCTGGCCCTACTCTTTTCCTGTCTCAACAGCAGCGTGGTGTGAGGGGCTGCATCTCCACAGCACCTCAGCTCCTACCAGCCCTATCCTTGTATTTTTCCTATTGGCATCATGAACATGATGGCATCACCAACCCCAGACAAACTGGGAGATCCTGCAGAGGACAAATCACACGAGCATCTCGTGTGCCTCATTAATACTGCTAAACACAATAGGAAGCAACCTGAAACAAGTATCATCACTTAGTGCAAACAGGATCAGCTGTTAATAACCTATTAGCAGCATAATTAGCAAATGGGTTATTCATGCTCATTATCCATCGTTCAATTTGCAAACAATATTGTGAACAGATTAGAACACAACCTTATCAGTGGAAGTCCCACCTGAGATGTAATGTTTTCAATTAAGAGCTTACCAAGTTTCCCCATAATGCACTGAGGTTTATTTTTGGACTTCCTAAAAGCTCTGAAAACCTGGCATCCATCGAGACATCATTTCATAGAGAGAAAATTTAAAAAAAAAAATCAATTTCTCTTTCCTCCAAATAAAGCACAATTCCTAAGAGCCTTCCATTGTGCTGGCAATGCTTTGTTGCCAGCTTTGCTGAGGTTTTCTTCCCACACCAAGCAGAGAGCAGCAAGGCTGAGGTGGACACACTCCCCAGCTCAGCAGCACTCAGGTGCATTGCTCTGGGCTTACCCCAGTCCTGCTCAGAGAGCAGCAGCAGAAATCTCTTTGCATTGCCCCGAGAAGACTCTCACCCTCATTGAAAGCTTTGTCACTGTAATCACATTCTGCAAGGCCCACACGGTACAACATCCACTGTGCAAAAATGTACTTTATCCATTCTAAACCAAACTTTAAACCCGAATTTCAACTACAAATTCCAGCTTTCAGCTCTCATGGTGCAGAGCTCAATGAACAACAGTTCCCAACTTAATCCACCACCTGCACGATATTGTAGCATATTTGCCCTGTTGGGAAACTCTTTCCTTAAGCATCAGGTACTCATCCAATACAGACTTTAAAAAAAACAGAACAATTTTCACTCATATTGACTGCACTTTATAAACTGCTCTATAAAGACCAGTGAAAGTGGCTTGGGGTTTTTTTACTTGGGATAAAGCTCATGTCAATGCTGTGGGTACAACAACCTGAAGCCTAACTTATTTTTTTGCCACAATAAAATTTATCATATATAGTTACTGAGAGAGTACAATGGAATAAAATGTTTACCAAAAAAAAAAAAAATCCAAATTTCAAATTGAAAAGCTAAAACTACTATGTAGTTCAAGCAGGTTTTTAATTTTAAAAAGAGACTAAGTAATTTTCAAAGCAAAAGTTGACAGAGTGTAGACAAGCTGAAACACTGAACAACAATTTCATAAACAATTCAGCTGCAGCCAAATGCTAAGAGGGTTAAGAAGAAAACGAAAACAGAAATTGCAACAACATTGTGGAGCAAGGCTTGGGTTAATGATTACACTGATATGGAATATAAATTGTGAAAAGTTTTTATTTAGATTACACTTCATAGGACCATTTCACACTTCCAGTTGACCAGTAAAGAAATGTTGATATCTGAAGATCTCAGTAAGATATTATTTTCAGTTTAGGTTAAAAATTATAGACTTTTAATATCAATAAATAGCAACTAAATTAATATACCACTGCACATGTCATTTTGTACTACACAATATTCTGCCACTCTGAATAAAAGTCATAAGCATGAGCAAACTGTACCAAAAAATTCAATGTGCATTTTCTCCTAAAAGGGTATTACTGAGAGCCAAACTGCTGCATTCAGCCTAATTTGCACAGTATTTTTGTCCCATCTGGTTTGGCAAGTAAGGGAGCTTTGCAAAAAAAGGGAAGCAATAAATAGTTTGATGAGTTTAATTTCATGAAGTTTTCTACCTTCTTTGTCAATCTGAAGTCTCATGGGAGGGAAGTTTCAGAGCAATCCTCAGAGTTTTAGCCCAGCTTTGTTGACAAAAGAGAAAGTCATATCAAACAAGTGGATTATCACGGGAGAGAAAATTTCAAGGAAATGCTTAAGTTTTCAGTTGAACTTTGAAAAAGGCTCCTTTTTCTCTTTTCTGCTTTGAAACAGAAGAAGGTATTTATTTTGAGAACTCGTTAAAAATGAAGATCACATCCTCTGTAGAAGGGGAAGTGCAAAAGCCACCAGCCCCCAACACTGCGATGTACAGACATTTGGGATTACAAATATAATCCCCTGGAAAACAAAGAAACAGAGCCCCATGACCCAGCTCCATGGGATATCAGGCATTGCACTGACAGCACACAGCTGTGTGGGAAATATCACTCTCCTCAGGAGAAAAACAGGGAATTCAGTGTTATTGGGATCTCATAGGGAGGGAACAGAAAAAAGAATAAAAAAGCAAAATACTACCTTGGACTACTTTTTTGTGGTATGAATCTTTTAGGGACCTTGACTTATTTTCTTCCATGTGGCATTTAAGGGCTGCTCTCTGCATTAACACTTGCAGTTTTGAAGTCTGAATATTGGCATAAATAACCAACTTCAGCAGAGCTGCTGACACCAGCTGAGGACCCCCAAGAAGGGAAAATAAACACTTTCATTCTTCGGATGTTTTCCCTTTGTTTTGAAGTGTAAAAATTTCACTTGGCTTTATCCTGCACATTCAGTTTCCTTGACAGACAGGGGAAGTGGCACTCACAGTGACACACTTTTCAGGCCTGACTGTACAACTGCAAAGGCCAGAGGAAAAAAGCAGAGTTTGCCAAAATTTAAGCTGCTCCATGATAACATTTTCAAATATTCATTCAGGGTGATCTTTACTACCAGGTAAACGCTATCCTGATGGCAAAGTGGTGCATGTTTGCCTTCCAGAACACCATGAAAAATTGTGAGCTCAGTTCAGTTTGCAGAAAACGGGGAAAAACCAGCATCCACAGGTGTGAGACAGCTCCTGTGAGGTGAAAGGCCGGGAGGGATATGCAGTGCTCACCCTGAGATGGCTTTTCCCCCCTGTGAGAAGCCTCTGTGCCCCCCTGTGACCTCACCTTGTGTCCACAAGCAGAGCGGTTCAGAAGGCACCCACAAGGGCGAGCCTGCTCCTCTGTCCTGGTGGGATGGTGCCTTCCAACGGGGAGAGAATGGATCCAAGGGGATGGAACAGGGCTGGAAGAAAACAGCAGGAAAAGCGTTACATTTCTGTGAAGTGCTGTCTTCCCAACTAGCCCGTTTCAGAGAGATGATGATGGCAAGCAGAACAGCTCCATTCCTTCCCTCAGGAGCCCACATCCTGCTTGTCCCAATAGGAATTACATCCTTATAACCTGCAGCAGACAGGCAGACAAGCCTGTCTACCAAAAAGCATTGCCATCCCACTTGAAACGTTTCATCTTTGCCAGGTCTAACCTGAAGAGGGTAACAAAGGGTAGGTGAGCAGCAGCAGTAGGAATGGGTATCATCTGGCTTATGTTTTTCAGGCTGTAACACGCTTCAGAAAACCCTATCCCAGTATTTCCTGGAGAAGGCAGAAATTGTCCAGTCCACCGCACTGATGGCAGCATCATTAAAGTAATGCACAGAAACAAAACTAATAGCAATGTACTACACACAGCCCTGTCCTACGAGAATGTTGTCTACTTGGATAGAGATCATTTCAGAAGTCAGGATGTTTTCATACAGCCAGGATCATTTAGAGTGTGCTTCAAAATCTGCTGTCAGAAGCAATGGCCACAGACATGAACACATGCCAGGCTAAATTAAGGGGCCAAATTGCTGAGCTTGCTCCAGCAATGCCATGCTCTGAGGGGCATCCTAGAGGAAAGCAGCTGCTCTGAAGGACCTACTGGAAGATTTCCACAGGCCAGTTACCTGCCAGGTTAAAATTTACTCTTTCTGGGAATATCTAAGCTGTAAGGACGTGCCCTGGGAGTAATCCAGAGGCTGGCAAGTGGCACAGGTTTTATTATACTTCATTTTTGATCAGATCAGATCTTTTGAAAGTCCCTCTCCGGAGAGGCGGTGACCAGTAGGGGCAGGTGTCCCATTCTTCCCCATCTGCAGCGTGGCAGTGGGAAAGACTCAGATGGGAATGTTCTGCGGTGGAGGAACTCAGTGCACTGGGTTTTGATCAACTGAAAAACATCTCCCTCTGTGACAACAAAACATCTGAAAATAGCAGGGAGATGGGAAAGTGTCGATACACATCAATTTTTATCAAAATGTGACTTAACCAAAACTCAACATGGTTCCCAGTGACACACCCTATTCACATAACTTTCTTGCCCTGGAAAAGCTGCTTTCAAAATATATGAGGAACATCAACATAATTCACTACCAGGCCACTGCACATCACGGTTTCTGCCATCAGCCCTCATTTAATATTGGTTTCATGGGATCTGTGCACAGGCTTTTCTCATTACCAAAGCTTCTCCATGTACCCAGAAAAGTCTTACTTCAAATTCTTTCATTGCATGTCTTGTTTAATTGAAGATTTTGGTTTAAAATTAGGTGGGAGCCGGTGTATAAACACACCATCAGTGACATCTCAACCCGCCAAGACTTAGGTCCAGCTTTCTTACTAAAAAATTCTGAGACAAGACATTTAAATGTTCCCCAAGAAGGGGAGAATCTTTTACACCTAAGTCAACATCATAGATTTTCAGGGGCAAAATTGACTAACTGCGACTTTTACAGCTTAATGAAGAAACAGAGCATCAGTTCAATCAGAAATGCAGGAAGCCAAAGGGTGCATTGGGAGTAAAGCTAAATTTGGGAAAGCATTTTATATTTGTTACAGGGTGGGAAACTGAGACATCAGTTTTCACTAGAAACAGATTCTTTTACCAGCAGGATTAAATAAGTGGCATTTTAAGGACTTTTTCTAACACTTGTTGCCTTTTCCACTGCAAACACTTTCTCCCTGGTTATGACTAACTCTTGGTCATTTCTCTCCCTCTCTACTTCTCTTTTTCTTTAATATCTGCCCTCTTTCTTCCTTTTCCTCCCCTACATTTTTCCCTCAGTACTCCAGCTGGGCTTCTTTCCAGCTGCTACAACCCATCAGTGACCACCAGCTATGAGAAACGACCCAGGAACATATCTCCCTACCAGGCATAGCAATGTGAAAGTATCATCTGCAGAATTCACACTATTCAAGATGCACAGTCTCTTCTCACATCCCCAGGTAAAATTCATTACAGTGGAATGGTTGGATGATTTGAAATATTTATATTGAAGCGATAACAGAAATTAAAGGAGGAATATCTTGACAATCATATTAAGGACTATTGGATGTATTCTCTGTTACACTCTGGTGACTGAACTTTAAATTTGAAGCTGCTGGTTTCACAGCTTCAGAGTTTAACTAACTGGTTTTCTGAGGTTCACTTTCAAAGTTTACTCAGACAGAGTAAACATCCCCTGTTTGTAATTGAAAGGATGTTAGTCCCAGAAGTGTGTTTCCAACTGCATCCTCATTACAATTCTCACATGTTGTCACCGCTGATATTTTGTCAGTAAAGCTTAATTAAACAAAAGCACTCGTGCACTGTGAGTCTGAAATTGCAGTGATGAGCTGGTGTACGAGGTGAAGTGTAATGGTGCTACCAAAACCCAAATCAGCGATATTTCGAATCCAAATACAGGAATTTAAAGGCTCCATTTCTGACAGCGAGTCTGGTCACTCCCACTCCTTTTTGGAAGAAGCCAGCCTGGTCAGTCCCATTCTGTTTTTGGAAGGAGCCACCCTGGTCAGTTCCACTCTTTTTTTGGAAGGAGCCAGTCTGGTCAGTCCCATTCTTTTTTTGGAAGGAGCCAGCCTGGTCAGTTCCACTCTGTTTTGGAGAGGAGCGAGCTCAGCACGTGGGAGGGAGCTGTGCCTTTTGGCCCTGGGGACGGAGCAGAGCCTCTGGCCTATTTTACTGAATTGTGGAGGCACTCAGAGTCTCTGGTGCCTGTGAGGTGGTGCTGGCACAACGCTGACTGCACAGCTCAGCACCCCCTCATCAGGCATCCCATTGCTGATCCATGCACAGCTACCAAGATCCTTCCCTGGTGCTCCAGTGTCCTGAGCACAATGCACCTTCCTCACACTCTACAGCAAGAGAATCCATGCTCAGGAGTGAACACGGGTGCACTGCCTTCTCCTGCTTCTTCTCATCAAAGGTCCTAACCAGTTTCTAAAAATAATTGTTTGTTTGGGGTTTTTTTCTAAGTGGGAGATCATACACCTTTGACTTTTAATACAGAAATTCATAGGAAGCAGTGTTGAGTGTGAAATACATCTCAGGCATCAGACAGCTGCTTGTGTCCTAGCACAGAAACCAAAATGCTTTTTCAAATATCACTGGAACTTCAATCTGATCCACAGTTTGTCTTACGTTTTATCTTGCTATTTAGAAATAGATCTTTTATTTGTATCGACTGAACTGCTGCACACTGGTTTGCCCTCCTTCCTGGCAGAAGGGACATGTTGAAGCTGCTACACTGAAGAGCAGTGGCACTTTCTCTTTGCTCCCAAGGGGTCCCAACTTTGTGTTTGTAACCACAGTGTAGCACATCCAGCAGCACACAGGCTTTGCAGCACTGCTGCTAATCCTGTTTCCTAAGCTTTTCCAGAGAGGGAAAGCCCTTACACGCTCTGGCACCTGATCCAGGGTAACCCTGTGCTGGCTCCCAGACCCACGGAGTTGAAGGCAGCCTATTAAAACAAGCCCCGAGTTCTGGGCAAGCCATGCATAGCAAAGGCACATTCCAGGCCCTGGGTTTTTAACGTGAACCCAACCTCATCTGCTCATCCTCAAACGTGCAGCGACTCCTCCGCCAAACGCACCCTCAGCCTCTCTGAGATGGCAGCGACAGTCACTTCCACAGCCGCGCCAGAGCCCGGGAATTCTCATCCCCAGCACCTCTGACATCAGGCAAAAACACACGCCTGTAAACTGCTGGCAAAGCGCCCGTGCCGTATCCCGGGCTGCTGACTGCTCCACACAGACGCTCCCAGCCGGATCCTTCAGCTCACACACAAAGCTCTGTGCCAGGGAAACCGAAATCCCAGGGCAGCTACAGAGCTCTGTGCCAGGGAAACCGAAATCCAGGGGCAGCTACACTGCCAGCCTAGCTCAAAAGGACATTACTTTCTGCCAGTTTCCCTGTATTCCTCGAAATCTGCAAGCTCCCATCCCCATTTCCCTGGAATTTCTGGAATGTGTTAGATGCTCTGTTCATAAATGATCACAATGAGTTCAGTGCTGGCAAAATGAGTGTACAGTGAGTATATACCATGCCAACTTTGTTCATTTTTAATTTTGAAACTTTCCGTTGAAGTATGAAGACTGAAGAAAGAAACTGGTTAGAAAAATCACTATCACCATATTTTAAATTTATTGTTCTTCCCTGGATGAACTAGAAAAAAAAAATAAAGCAGAAAGCAAACAGTAGTGCTGAAAGCAGTTTATATTCTCAGAATTCCTGGTTTGTGAATTCCAGGTGTAACTTCTCAGGCAGGCAGGAAAACTGGGTTTCAAAAAATGTTGATTTTAGCATGAGGGTGTTTTTTGGAAGTTAATGACATGCAAATCATTATGCATGTATTTAAATTTTTGATTAGGACAAGATTGAGAAGTTAGAAAATAGAGCAGTGATCCTCCTGTAGGTTTCAGCACAGCTGTTTCAGGTCTGCCATGGACACGAATAACTAACACAGAAAAAATAAGCAAAGGTCACAAAAGAAAAAGGATTTAAAGGCTGAAGATAAATAACTTGTCTCCACTATCCTCACCAAGGAGTTCACGCTATCTAGGGTGCCTACTTTTTTAATTAATGGAAAACTAGTTTGATGGGAAGACCTACGTCACGCTGGGGCTCTGAGGGGCTTTTCTGGAAACTCACAGTTCTCTTACACTGAGAACACTCCCCCAGCCCCCAGCAGAACAGGCTGACCTCAGGAGCCGTGAAACTCAAGTCTGCCAATGAAACCGGAGACAGAAATTTGATCGAGCCAGTGGAGTCTCTTGCATAATTCACTTTCTCTGGAGTGCTCCTGGCTGGGCTGGGGAGGAGCACCACAATTCCCAGCCTTCCTCTGACAGACACTTCCTAAAGCTGCAGGACCTCTCCATCCAGGAACACAGTGCAAGGAGGAGACCCTCCGATGTATTTTCATGGGCTCTTAATTCCAGTTTACAGCAGGACACCTAGAAAAGGTGTGCAGGAGTAACGCTGGGCCACTCTTCAAGCCTCCCTACCTGAATTCAGCTGCTACTTTTTTCAACTTTAATTCTTCTAGGCCAACCCACTGTGGCTAGAGAAGAAACACCAAAGCTGTGCTGTAGGTCAGAGAGGCTGCAGAAAATGATTGCAAATACCTGATATATGTAAGTGCTTATACCTGATAGATGTAAGATCATATGGGCCATCAAATTTGGGATGGGAGCAAGTGGTGGCATCCAGCAACAAATCCAAACATTTACCAGCAGGTACTCCAGCTCACTGAGTATAGCTGCAACTTTTAGACAGAACAGGAACTTGGAAAGGGTGTATCCATATTTCACCCTTTTTTTGCTGTCTTGTCATCTAAACCCATGCATCACAGAATTATAGAATGGTCTGGGTTGAAAAGGACTTTAAAGATCACAGCTACAGACCTCAGGAAGAAAGTGTGAGAGATTATAAACATTATCAATTACCACCTCTACCCTGAAGAATTTCTGCAAATAACAAACAAAAAGAAAAGCCTCACCACTAATTACCTATTTGTTCACCAGTGAGATGAAGTACTGTAAAACCTACATTAAGGTCTCACTCTGCTGAATTGCATTTCAGCCCAGTTACCTCCCCAGACTCGGATTGTTTTAATGTGTTATTGTGTTTTTAATGTAAGCAAAGGAGAGCCATTCTCTTTCACAGTTAAGTCACAACCTTGATCCCCAAATAGCTTTAAACAAAGATAGCATTTGTTTTTGAAGGCCTTTTTTTTTTTCTCCCCTGACAGAGTGTCCCTTCAACAAGGCAGGTTATTCTGCGAGGACTTAAACAGAGCCAAGGCCACAGGAGGAAGGGAAGATGTGAAAAAGGCAAGGTTAAAAACTTTCAGGAGAAGAATCCATTCACCAGTGCATTCAGTCACTTGCAGGGGTTGTGTGACTTCAACCCGTGTTAAAGAGCAAGGCCTGATTCGATTTCCCACTGCTTTTCCTACTGCGGGAAGCCCTTAGGAAGCACTTTCCCGCTATCCACATTCATATTCCCCTCTCCTATCTCATCCTGCCGCTCGCGGTCCTACGAACAACGTGAGGGGAGCTCGCTCTGCGTTTGAGCGAGGATTTAGCCTTCCTCACACCCTCGCTTACTTCCTGCCCTCTTCCCTCAGTGAGAAGAAGCCGCGATGCCCTTGTGGCCCCTCAGCTTTCCCTCCCCCCTTCCACCGTGAGCGCCGGGTCCTCCTGCACCGGCCCGTCCGGCCC